>JAUMHH010197546.1:0-13614 GCA_032359455.1 Chlamys rubida | reverse complement strand
GCCCCCTATATAGCAACCGTGACCTTGGCCTTGACCTTGGAACCCTGAAACACAACGATGCCTGACATATACTCATATTGACCTTTGTATAAAGTTTGCTAAGTGTTTACATTGAATTGGGACGCGACGGGACGGGACGGGACGGGACGGACATGGGTAACACTATATGCCCCCCAATTTTATGGTGGGGGCATAACAACAGGTATTGCCATTGTTTGAGAAACAAAAGTGCAAAAGTTTCACTTAGCATAAAAAAAGTGTTTGTTTATTAATTCAAGCATTTGAAAAAGCATCATAACTATTACCACTTAATTGTAAACAAAACCACTTTTTTTAAGCATTTACTCTGAACAACCCACATACAGTACTTCATCCCATTCCTGGCCCTCAAAGAAATCTGAGCTACACATTCACATGATGGAGATAGTATATTGACCCAGGAATCATGCTGAATATATCAAATCTTCGAAAAATTCTGCATGGAAACGTCTCAAAACTAGATAGTGGTGCGTTATATCAGTGTTGGTGAGGTGAGCTGTCAAACTGGATTGCCGACATGATAACCACTACACACTGGTATAGAGACACATGTGGAAGTAGATAGAGGTCGGAGGTCAATTCCACAGCAAAACTTATTTCAAACAGGGGCTTATTATAACTTAAAATAAAACTATGTAATGTTCTGGTGCGTTCTGTCTGACTGTGGCGATCATAATTTCATCCAAATATGATATTTTCCCTGATGCTGATATTTTGCCTGATGGTATAATGATGTTTGCTGATGATAAACTTTTTCATCAATTTTTCGTCTTCTATTCAAATAGAGTTACTTTCCTTGATGCTGGCCCTGGTTCTATATTCACTCTATGTACTTTTCTTAAAGACTTGTAAAATTTTCTTTTTGGTGGTAAACAAAGTTTAAATCTGAAAACTGGGAGTTTTTAAACACGTTAAGTACGCAGTTCAAACTAGATATACCTGCACCAGTACATAATGGTAGTTAGGCCTATCCCGAAAAACCAAGGAAATCCCACCTCTGAACCCACCTTTTTTGCCTTACATCGACAGGACCGCTTCACAGCTAAGCACTCCTTCAATATAAATTTATAATACACATAGTTTACCGACAACTTTTTCCTTTTCCATACAGTTGCATACAATGAATGCAAGATCATAGTTTTAAAGGGTCGTTCAAAAGAATCGTAGCTAGAATTCGACTTTTCCAGAGTTGCAAAATATATGAAAAGATAGAAAGGTTATAACAACCGAAAGTGTCGATACACTAGAATGCTCTCAGGGTACGAGACGTATTACTCCATAAAGTGGGCGGCAAAACGTACTCAAATTCCGTATGATATTAATTTGGGAGAATTCAATGAAACTAAAACAGTGAAATGAAGAAGAAGCAACAAATACAAACAATATAAACCACTTTAGGGAACGGCAGTAAATATAGCTTTAAATTATTAAAATAATTTTTTATATCTAAATACCTAGCTGAAATGTAGCATAAAATTCGGTGAAGATATAGATAGTAATGGCCCACAGGGGATAAATGATATTGTGTCTTAAAAAAAAAAAGAAGCAAAAATTGAAGCAAATTGGGCGTTGGGGACGGGATTCAATCTAATACACGTCTCCTATTATACAGTTTCTTTATAAAACAGAATTTGCTTGTATTTGGTTTGATGTTAACATAGAGCTGGAATGTTTTCCCAGTACCGATCATCAAGGAGAATCGGTATAATGGCCAGTTAATAACAACAAATGTCATGCAAATCTTCTGGTGATTTTCACAATACAGTAAACAAAGTACACATCTCTCTGCCTGATTTCACATCGGTTTTTAGTCAAAATTCCTCCGACTATCACGGACCAATGTCAATATCTCCCCGTAGTCATGAATGCGGGGAAACTGTCCGAAATTAAAGGGAAACCATTTCTCATAAACACTAACCCCACCCCCTATCCCTTTCTCAATCAATATAGCCTCCTCTGCTATCTAACGTCTGCCGTATAGCCTCTGTTTAGTTGACGAATGCCAAACCTCACTTTATTACGCCCTATGGAACTGTCCGAGGAATTATCGCAAAGTACACTTACACATAAACACGGCTATTATCCGGATGGTTTTGAAATGGGGAATCATCAGGTTTTCTTTTATCGATTTGTTTTATTTTGGTTTCCATTACGTATACCATGAATCAAAGACACATTATCATTCTGCGTCAATAATTGACCTCTGTGATAGCCCGAGGGAGCAGTTATTTGTGGTGGTAGACCCTTAAGGGAGCAGTCAGTTTTGATGATTACCTTCATGTCATCCCTAAATTGACTTAATCGAGTGTGGTACAACTTATTTTATCAAACAAAATTCTCGCTATTATTTAATTTTTATATCAACAGCAATCAAGAAATGACATGCAAAATGAATCTCTGTTGTTGGGATATAGCTCAATATCTGGCAAAGCATGGATACATAACATAGTTACGGAAAAATCTGGAGACCGAGGCTCAGGGAATAAATCTCTAAAGAATTCTTACCCAAGTTAATTTTCTGTCCCACATAACCCATTTTGTCGATAATTACACACAAAATTAGACAAAAGGTTTCTCAATTACTGCCGTGAATAAAATGGCCGACTTTTATGTTTCCAGGTCACGATCTGTCAATCATGTCTCTACCTAGGTGGCGCTGACTATCACCTAGAACCTTCATGGGCCGACCGGAAGATCATTAATAAATTCCTCTGACCTCTTTACACCTTTAAATTAGTAAATCCGTCAAAATCACCAGGAGGTGATCAAAATGTCGCATTTAACTTGCTGATTTCGTTGTTTCTCGCCTTGGTTGTCAAGGATACTTCCAACAGGGCCAGGTTCATGAATAACCAAACACCCTCTAATTTAACAGTCATTAATGAACTATCGATTCTACGTTGTTTTTTTTTGTTATTTAAAAGTTATGTCTAATATAGTCCTGGACAAATTTTAAATTATATATTTTTTTTTTTTTTTTTTTTTTCAAACTTACTGTATTGTAAAAAGTCTGCTACTTTGTGTTATATAACGCTGTAGAATGACATACATATGCGTCATCTCAATGACTTTCTGACATGACCAACGATATCTTTGTTTACAAATAAAGATGAAAGAGTCTGTGAAAGAAGACTCTATTTTCCCTCTATAACAACACTAAAATTAGTTATAGAACCAATTTTTTTTAATTGGTTGAAGTACTTTGCATAGCCATCCAATAAGAATTTTTAATTCGTCAAAATATCATCATCAATGTCGTCATTTGATTGGTGAGGAAACCTCAAGAAGCCTTATAATCAGTCACTAGTTTTATATAGATTTAGGACGTGAACATTTTACATGGTTATATGTAGATTTATATATAAGCAACAACATCATGATTTAACTCATTCACCCCTGAAGACACCTTTGAACGCTTCCAATTCAAAGGTTGGAATAGTTCATTATAAAATTTCAGGGGTGAATGAGTTAAAACAACCCTAAGTTCTATGAATGACTGATATCAATGTTATCAAAAGTCTATGTATAGTGAATACTTTTTT
Organism: Chlamys rubida; assembly: GCA_032359455.1. NCBI lineage: Eukaryota > Metazoa > Mollusca > Bivalvia > Pectinida > Pectinidae > Chlamys > Chlamys rubida. The sequence continues at coordinate 10,033 of JAUMHH010197546.1, read as the reverse complement.
GTCAAACTTTTTAAACCAGCAAGAAATGGTAAATTATTTAGCGTTGTTACACCTAGAACTATGTTGTTATTATCTCCCCTTGATTGTATAACATTGTAATGTTACAGCTAGGACATTGAAAGAACTTATTGATTGGTATGTCTATATATCTAAATGATACACAAAGGCCTTGAAAGATTGAAGCATATATATATACAAGCATTGTAAAACATCAATGTGAATCAGATCAAACAAACCTTGGCTTAGCATGCTTACGTTTAAAAGTTTTCAACTATGAACCTCATTCTCTCTTTACAATACTTGAGAATATGCAGTTTCTAGATTTACAGACAAGTTATATTTCTGATGCCCTAATATATTGCCAAACACCAGATAATTCAGATCTCCCAAAGATATATGCATAATACTTCAGTCAAATAGCGCAGGTTACCATGGCAACTGGTGCCTGAGTAACCAATAGTAGTGCTGCTTACCTTTTGTTCGGCTGTGCAGGTGAGATGCTGGAGCCGATTTGTCATATTGGACAGCGACTGTTCGAAGGCAGCCACCACATGAGCCTGCAAGTAAAATGCGCAAAATACTGTTACTATAAATACACCGGTTCCTGATAAACTCTAGAACATCGAAAACTTAAAATCAATTTCCTAGGTGCTCATTTGAATATTCCCCAAGTGCTAATGTTACATAACTGATGATATCTTTTGACAACCTCAAAACAAGCTACTGCATGCGTCTGCCAAAAGCTGGAGTCTAGCCCACCGGTACCAATGCAGCGGGGGTCTCTAAGCATGGAAGGCGCGCAAGACAACATCTTATGAATTTTTGTTTCATTGACTTTTTCCTCCGTGATATGCCCCGTCTCAAACCATCACAGGGGAAATGTCTTAAACTATTGGGGCCGACATAATTTCTATTTCATGTTGTGATGTGCCACGTCCCATAGAAGACTATTAATCATTCAATATTCCTGTCTCATTATTCCAAAAGCACCAGACAATGTGTGCTGGAATCAGAAAGGGACCGTGTCAGCTATGTATGAAATTACATTTTTCAGACTGCGTTTCCACAACAGGAAATTCAGTATTAACACAAAATTTCCTCTATGCAAATATTTTTTTTTCAAACCATCTAATTAATGTTGCCAAGTAACCGTTAAGAAATATGAAAATGACAAAAAGAAATCAGAGAGGAAATATGGCTATTTACGAGACATCATAAAACTAGCAATCTGTTTAAAAACTGAGCTATTTATAATAACCGACAGAAAAGATGAAAGTCGACCACACTCAATGAAAAAGATATCAGGAATGTTATCATAAAACTCCCTCCGTAAATGAAAGCCTCCTCGTGGCGTTTCATACCCGCTGTAATCTCCAGAATTCCTAGCGAATGTCTAATGCGGAATTATTATCTTGTAAAATGTCCGTATAATTTATTGAATAATTTTTGTGTAAGTGATGCTCTTATAACTATACCTAAGGCACTGGCTTTATCGACAGGAAATCGTCGGTAATTCCAAACAAATTTGATAGCATCATCCCTCTCGAAGCTGTGGTCAATTTGTGATGCTAATGAATATTCATATTGACTGGCTGTTTACATCTTTATAAACCATTATATTTAGTGTAAATGTCTGTTACTGTTAAACTAAATTCACAAGTCTATAATCTTGAAAGATAAAATGGCTTGTCAAAATTCCTGCAGCCAAGAATTTATTTTTAGACAGGTTATATTTCAAAGTATGTTGGAATTTAAATGTTTTGTTGACTGTAGTTTTGCACCTACAATATCTGGCACAACTTTTCTTTATAAACACAACTCTGATGTCAAACTCAAAAAGGACGGATTGCAAAAGTCTTAAGACACTCTATATCTGTACATCTGCTCGAGTGCAGTTACATGGATCATACTGGCGTGAATCATCTATTCAGTCAGCCCGATAATGTACACAAATCAAACTGTTTATGTCCGACACATTGACCACAGCCCGAGCCAATCTAATACAGGAAACTCTTGTGAATTACAACACTTCCTAGGACTCCCAACGAAATATTCATAAATAATCCCGGAAATAAATCAATTCATTTCCGTCCCATTATCAACACAGAGCGTACCTCGGAGTATTGTTAATTTGTCTGCCTTAGCAAGCAATTACACAGAATAGCAGAGGATATATGTAACTAAGAGACGAGCTTATTTGTAATTCATAACCCAATCCTCGATTCCTGCTTCTGAAGTCTCGCTTCCGACAACCTAGTCCAACGAGAAATCTCAATCTTGACTTCTCTCCAAACTGTCGCGGAGAATTTTACCGTGTTGTATAATCGCAGACAATCTCAGAAGAAATCGTAATCAGTACGCAGGAGAAAGGAACAGAAGATCATAATGCTAATGAGACCATGATATCCTCTGGGACGCTTCCTAATACAAGACAAGGCCGGAAAGGGAACAAATGCTCTGGGACTATCGGAAATAAATAGCGTACAAGCATGGGAACTCGACCTAAGACAATGCAAATTTGGAACAAAGTCTCAATCGTGAAATCCGTTTTGAACCTCAATTTGAATACATTACCCAACTTTCCCAGATTTCATCCAATCAAGGGACCTCTAATTGGTTCAATGCTGGTGCGATTTTTCAAAAACTCTGTTTAGACAAGTTCACCCGAGACCATGCAATTTAGATTTAGCCCCATTTAGCAATTTGAAGGAGAAAAAAAAATAGTTCACAAGGTTTTTAGGGAAACAAATGGCTTCTTTGCATCAACAAATCCGTTCGGATTTGAAATCTTTAAAACCATTTTCTTCCACGATAACAAGCAGGGCTGCTTTTAAGTGTTATGTTCTGCTGAATCAAGATAAAATTTCAATGAGACAAAGAAATTCAGGACAACTTGACTTTGTTACATGAACTGGGAAAGAAAAAATCTAAACATCTTAGATGACATTATGGTTTGTTTGGCAATATCCAATATTTTGCTCAAGTTGCAAGTCAATTTTCTTTTTTTTAAATGAATGGGTGTCATGAAAACAAAATTTGAAGCTTTAAAGCTAAAATACCATTAAATCAAAATGGATAGCATGATTATCAAATTTTCTGAATTTCTTTTCAAATAGAAGACAGTATTGATCTTTTTAAGAGAGTCGACAGGCGTGGGGAATTTTACATGGAAAATCAGCAGAACAAAAGCGTTGTTTTTATTGATCACACAGTGTCAAACAAGGTCACAATGTTTACAAAATTAGACACATTTTTTATTCAATCTTTATTTGATAGAAAAATTACCACAATTCCACTATCTACGCAAAACACGTAACTGTTTTCTTTTCAGAAGTGTAGTATTCTGGGCTTTTGGCCAAAATAACAGCAATTTTGGCTTCAACACAAGCTATTTTATCAATGTTCTCTCGAGATTTCACCTCGACTGATCAAAGTAATAACCCATATTGTTGGTTCGTGGGATCTCCCGGCTAAACAAAGGGATTTAGTTTGAAGATTCGTGCATCACAAACAGCTACAAACCATCAGTTCTGTTAAATCATCCAGTGAAACCCTCCCCCCCCCCCCCCCTCCCTACACCCCGATTAAGGGGTCCAAGAAATATGGCCTGGATTAAGCAATAAACGTTCTGACATCTGAAACTGACATCATATCTGAATAAAGAATAAGTTCCAGGTGTAGGTACTTCAGGTAACTGGTATTTTGGGAAGATTTTATTTGTTGGAAGGATTTGATTCTGCAAGTAAAACCATTTTAAAAAGCCTCATGTTCTGTACGCAAACTTGCTGGATCAAACAAGTATAAATTACAAATTGTTAATCTTACATAAAAAAAAAAGCTATCGGGAATTAATCTCGATCAAATAATATATCTATTCCCAATATCGGAGTTATCCCCCTTTTTGGAGTTTCTCTTCCAACTTATTACATTTATGTATTAAATAGTAATGGATGTTGGTCAAAATAAAATATAATTTAATGATTTTCGATAATGTAGGAATATTTATAAACTTTTAATACAAATACACTTTTCGTTGAAGGAGTTATCTCCTTTTCACTCGGGACAAATCTTTAATTAGACCAGTTGACCTTTGACTTGGATTTCGATTGGGATCTCCGCTAGTGCCTTGATGGTCATAAAGGTCGGTAAGAGACTTTCATCTTCCCTTACTAATCTGTGACAAGTACCTCTGCCACTATTGATTAAATTCATCTTATCTTCACAGAATTCTCACAGATTTCCTAAGAGCTATATGCTAGCCTCTGCTAATATACCACAAGAATTTGGAAAGGCTAAAAACTTTGGAGTATAACCACTCCAACCGATTTGAACTCCACCAGATCAGATAAAAGGTGATCCTTGTAATGACGAACTTTGAGTAAAACTTCAAGTCAAGAATCTCAACCACTGCCGTTTAAATATGACAGAATTCTCTTCCGAAATGTCGGACCATTATAGACGGAAACGGTTTATTTCAGATATCAAGTTCAAGGGTCATCTTCTGATTGTACATTATGATGACTTGTACGTCAGTGCAGACATGATATAAATCAAAATCATGTGAGAAAAGTTTTAAAAGGCCTAGACTCAAGCTGAGAACTTCCAGGTGTCCAACTATTAAATGCAACTTCATTAATGAAATCATGGATCTTCCCTGAGGAAAGAAACAACTAAATGTTATTTAAGTTCCTCCCTTTCAGAAATGTTATTAGCAACGAATCTCTGTTACTTAGGCTAAATGTGAAACCTTTCTAAAGCTCATTTTATTTTTGTCTCCCCACATGAACTTCAAGAAATACAAATCTTTTACCAGGAACAGTCTCTTCAATCCATACGGCCAACAACAGACTTACAAACGCTAATAATCCAATTAAAGTTTGCATGCAAATAAATTCTGCTGACATAGCATGCTGGCTGGTGCAGTTTCAATCTGACCCTTGACCTCTGATGTATGTGAACCTTGACCTTTGCATGCATTGACCTTAAGATTTACGGCTGTAGTACAACTGACCCAGGAATCTTTCTGACATTTCTTTTTCTGGCTATCTCTCCAGGTCACTGGTATCTGGTCCTACCAACAGATAGCAGATACAAGATGGACTAAATCTGTCATTTGATTGGTTCAGACTGACAAACTCTTCCGTCTGATTGGCTACATTAGCTCAATTAGTATTCGATGATAACAGCCCTGACACCTGGATCAGTCTACTGTTAGTACATGTTCCCTGAGCCAGATAGGGATGATTCTGGTCAGTGACGAAGTCTTAATGGTCCAAAACTACTGTGAGTCAGAGTCACTTTTGCTCTTGAAGCAAAACAGATAAGACATTAGTTAAAGTCTAACAAAGCATGACCAGAATGGCCTGCAAGCTGTAGTCATGGGAACAACAAATTGGGCCTAAAATACTTGAGATTTTCTCCACTTATTACTTCGAGCCCATGTTAAAATGCTCCACATATCATAACAGTAACACCAAAATCCAACATTGTGATATAACAGTTTTTTTTTATTACACAGGTACAATTATTCAGATATTTATGATGTGTGCCTCTATTGATAAATAAAAAATATATAGAATTGCAGGTTATACAGGGTTAATTAGAGACAGGAGTTCAGATTATACAGGTGAAATTAGCATTAACCCCCCAACCAAACTTGGCCTGGTGTATGCAGATATTATAAAGGGTCTGGTTTATACAGGTTTACAGATTATACAGGGAATGGTTTATACATATTTATATATTATACAGGGTCTGGTTTATTCAGGTTTAAAGATTATTCAGGGTCCAGATTATACAGGTGTTTATATGGTTCAGGGTCTGGACTATACAGGTTAACAGATTATACAGGGTATGGACTATACAGGATAACAGATTATACAGGGTATTGACTATACAGGATAACATATTATACAGGGTATGGACTATACAGGATAACATATTATACAGGGTATGGACTATACAGGATAACAGATTATACAGGGTATGGACTATACAGGATAACAGATTATACAGGGTCTGGACTATACAGGATAACATATTATACAGGGTTCAGTGTGGTCAGGAATCACTGTAAAATTATTGTTCAGAAAACTTGGATTTCTTTTAAGAGATTGAGCACTATAGTGACCAAACTATTTGTTCTGTTTTGACAGGTTTAGGAATTCTATGGCAGCAGATCTGTTGAACACAAGTTTCCTAAATAAACATATTGAAATACCATACTTCTACCAAGCTTGTTAGGTATCACTGTCATACGTAAGACTTCTTTTTTAAATTTAAGTATCAATTTTATTCTGAAAGCAAGCTTTTAAAGGTTTCCAAAGTCAAATTAAATTACATGTAGTTCCGAATGTGAAAACATAAAATACCATGATATACATGAGAAGGGAAAGAATTTGTAAGTTTTCTTTACGTTTTAAAACTTCGCAGCAGATTAGAATAATGAGTCTTAATTAATATTCTAGGTATGCACTGCAGTAATTAAGTTCTTGTTTTTAATTTGATAACAACAGAGATTAAATTTAAAAAAACTTTCCATGGCCACATTTTATTTGATGAAAACAAGTACAGAAATTTAAGGGCATGCTTGGTCTAATTCCAGATATCAACAATATATTCATGGACAGATGCAATATTAGCAAAAAAAAATTCTTTTATGTAAATACGACACAGTTAGGCACATAAGGAGCATCATTGAGTACAAGCTTGATACAGTTAGGCATACAAGCTTGACACAGTTAGGCAAACTGATCAATGAAAATGCCATTACTCCAGACAGATGAGAAAGAAGTCATTGATTGGTAACTGGCAGTGAGGGAGGTTTCATTGATTTTCACAAGTGTAAATATTTTCTTTCTACCAAAGCCTGCATGGGTGATCAAAAACAAAATGACAACGGAATTGAATTCATTTTGACGTCAATTTGAATCTGTAAATAAGTATAATTAAATAGCTCATGATTTTCCCCAACTGGTGAACTTAAAAGTGAATTAGGAACGAAAACGATAGTGATTTAGATCTGGATCCTTCCAATGGAGACTGATGGAGTTAATAGTGTTCTGTTTCGTGACTCAGGATCAAAATAGATGAAAAGTTGCTGACGCTGACTCTAGGCCTGTCCGTTCTTCAGAAGAAGTTGTTTAAAGGAAAAGGATCAAAATAGATGAAAAGTTGCTGACGCTGAAAGGGATGACGGCAGAGACAGGGAGACTATATTAGATGAATGGTCACCCCATTTTATATGGCCGATTAATTTACTGGCCAGAGTTGCATAACACACAGGAAAGATCCAAGCTGTGGTTGAATTATTGTTATAGATAGTGGACAAGGGTAGGTGGGTAATGAGAAAAGGAGACGAGGGGTAGGGGGAATGGGGTTGGGGGTTGTAGGTTGGGGGTGTTGGAAAGAGCGGAGGAAAAAGGGAAGAAAGAAAGAACTGATATGGGGAAAGAGAAGAAAAAAGGAGTACAAAAAGAAATAGGAAGAAATCGATGGGAGGAAGAACATAGGAAATGTAGACATTGAAAGGCATTAGAACATAGGAAATGGAAAGACATTGAAAGGCATTAAAATAAATAGATGTTGGACTGGGGATAGTAGAGAATGGATAAGAGCCAAGGGGCAATGGAAGGAAGGAAGGAAGGGGCAATGGAAGGAAGAAAGGACAACAAAGGACAATGAAGGGTAATAAAGGGCCAAGAGGTGGAGAGGTGATCAGAAGGACCAAGGTTAAATCAGATGAAGGGCTATTTGAGAGATAAAAGATGGAAAGTGTATCCCTGGAGGAATAAATGGACATGTAATGGGACAGAAACAAGGAAAGGCAAGGGAATGAGAAGACAGAAGAACGGGAAATGTGAATAGGGAAAGAAATGAGGACAGACAAAAGAACATTACCAACCAGATTCATGAAATATTTGCGCTGGAGTTACATGTTAAAAGGCATTTCATCAAACACTTCTCAGGGTAATGACTATCAAGCAAATATGCCCCACAGCTCTGGTGTTTCTCTCGGCTTGAACAAATTTGCATGTTTACTGTCGTGTGCGTGTGGCTGCTTCATTTCTTCCACTGAACACAATGTCAGCCACATGTCATTAAAAAAAAAAAAAAAAAAAAAACTGCACTTCTCCAAAAATCGCAAATGCATACATTACAAAATTTTAGAGTTTAACAACTGACATGTTTATAGCATGTAGTGCTGTTTTATGGGGTTTTAATATTTCAGAATGTTTAAGATACATGATTAAATCAAACACAGGTTTTCACAAGAATTATTCACTTCACCCAAAATGTCACTGCCTTCAAGAACGCTTCTTTTACAGAGATAAATTTCCATGATAACAGTTTTACACCCATGCCACATTCGGCACGCTATGTGTAATTTGTTTCTGCTATAGCAATTACGACCTTCCGAAGTTCAAAGCCTCACGGTGGCTCCCTCTAGTGGGTTCCACATTAAATTGACCCGCAAGAAAAAAGAACCTGGCAGCGAATGATTGCTGCCGTTCCAAGGTCATGCTTGTAGACGTCCTATTTGGACCTGATTTGTCGATGTGGGACAAAAATGCATTATGAAATTTCTCCCATTTACAAATCTTATGGTGGATACAACTTCTGTTTTAGATTATATTCGTTTAAACGATTTCATCCTGATTTCCTCCATCAGAAACCAGGAATGTCATGCTCAGCTGTTTTATATTTAGAGTTGAAACATCTATACATATTTAGATATATTCTTATATCTCGTGTTGAATGTGGTACTACTCCGTTACGGTGAAAGGAAAACATATTTTATAAAAGTTTGGAAATCTTACATTATAATCCCAGTTTATCAGAAAGAAAGGCTGCTTTTTATTCCTTTCTTGTTGCTGTATTATTACAGATAACTATATTTCAGAAACTGTCCCAAAACTAAATCGTGTCTGTACAAACATTTCATCAAGTGCATTATCATGAATGTCTAAAACAATACTTTCAATATGAAACATATCACTTTTTTTCATATTGTTGTGTTGAGGTTTCAGATTCTTTGTTAAATTCATCCCTGTATTCAAAAAAATATTTCGAGATATTACCTGAAAAACGCATCAGTAAAATAATTTTAAAGATTTGGATGGGCTTATTACTGAGCATGGGCCTATCAGAGGTAAAATACGAATCATAAAACCATTTGAAGACCGATGATAAGTGAAACTCAAATATACATATTTCCCAAGAAATAAAAACGTTAGCACAAAAGTTGGTTCATAAATAAATTTTCATCACCTTTCTCACAGTATTTAAAAACACATTGCTGCACCGGTTTAAGCCCGAAAGATTAGATGTACAGGAGTTAACTTCACACAGCTATCATAAACTACAGTAAGGAAACTTTATAAAAATTCTGTGTTCCTTTCAACTAATTTTTGTATAGATTGTGAAGCGTCTACCCTAACCAGTGATTGGAGATTGACGGTTCAGATGCAAGACACAACATTAATGATGATCCACAGCTGATACACGGGATGCTTCATAAAAATCGTAATATCTGCTTTATCAATATATCATCAGTCTTAAATGCTGTACTTTCCCATCAAGACTGTGTTGTGTGAATCACATCATGTCTCCGGATATGGAAAAATCTTCTGCAGCTCCAGAGGTATAAAGTTCTGAGGAAGTTCAAGTCCTTTATAAAATTGAGTCAGTATCTAGTTGAGGTATCTCTGCTGGGTGGCTGTACAAGTCAGTAACATTTGAAGAGGGTAGATAAAATATTGAGATATAAAAGGAAAAAGAACTTATACTTGTAAACAAGTGGTCTGTAAGACAATACCCCCCCCCCAGTGAACATTAACCTTCGACCTCTGTCCATATTGGCGAGAACATGTAAATCTCCACACAGCTGTAAGTTGTACTATTCGATCAAGAAGAAGCAGAAAACCCCCCCCCCCCCCCTACACCCAACCCATTATTTCTGAAATGATAATGACACTCTTTCCTTTTCCCCCCACCCCATTCCTTCCAGTCATATAGAGATCTTACTTGAGAA
>JAUMHH010197535.1:0-11686 GCA_032359455.1 Chlamys rubida | reverse complement strand
TTTACTTTATAGTACATGTATAACTATGTCCGTCCTTCCTATGGGTGTTTACTTTATAGTACATGTATAACTATGTCCGTCCTTCCTATGGGTGTTTACTTTATAGTACATGTATAACTATGTCAGTCCTTCCTATGGGTGTTTACTTTATAGTACATGTATAACTATGTCAGTCCTTCCTATGGGCCGATGAGTATCCTCATCATTACCATGAGACAGTTGGATGAGTGTTGGTTCTGTCTATCCTTGTCCGGATCTGCTGCTCGCTTTGCTGTTACGTCCTTGATACGATTTGCCCCATACACTGCTGTTACCTTGGTGACTTCCCACGAGAATATAGTCTCCAAGGGGGTTTTCTTAGAGATGTTTTTAGGGTATCTTTCACTTTGAATCGTTTTCTATGCGAGAGAGGATGAACATGTGACTTGGTACAGTAGTATAATACAGTGGTCATGTTCAGACTGTAGACTGAATAGGTGAGATAACCACAACAACATTGACTGGAATGGATCAGCAACTTTTTTCCAAAGTGTACAAGTTTTCGGACCACTAGGTCAATATAAAACTATATAATGATGCCATTATTCTGAACTATTGTGGATGCAGGCAGGGCACCATGGATAAAATTTGCTGACACACCTAAATTGTTCTCGAGTCATTTCTTCTGTTTCTTTTATAGTCAGGCTAATGAATTCCATTTGTGTCACATTCTCAGAGCTGGTTTCAAGTATGTTTTTATTAGAAACAGAATTGTAGATAAATTTTGAAAAAAGGATTTAGGTGAAGGGTACCACAGCTTCAGTTGTAATCACAAAGAAGAGTTCCATTTCTGAACATTTGTTTTCCACTCAGAGTATGCTGTTAATATGTTTTCTGGCATAGAGTTACTTCCCTTGTCTAGATATTTATCTTTCATTTTAATGCTGTGAATAGATCATTCCTGGATAGTAACACTGATTACAGTGTAGGATTGGCTGTATAAAGGTCCCGATACTGATCTCTGTAGATGGTTGGCTATTCAAATCGCCCTGCATCCGTGGTCTGTGGTCCATCCTTAAACAATTCTTATCGCTATTTCTCAGGAAGTACCAAAGGGATCTTTCTCAAATTTTATATGTAGGTTTCCCTTGGTCCCGAGTTGTGCAGGGCAACTTTTGAGACTGATCGGATAAACAACATGGCCTACAGGCTGCCATCTTGGATTTTGATAGTGAAGGTTTGTTATCAATATTTCTCGGGAAGAACTGGAGGGATCTTTCCCAAATTTGTTATGTAGGCTTTCCTAGGTCTTTAGTTGTGGATGTTTAATTTTGAGAATAATCAGAAAATCAAACTGGCCAATGGGCAGTCATCTTGGATTTTGACATTGAAGGTTTGTTATGGCTATTTCTCAGGAAGTACCAAAGGGATCTCTCTCAAATTTGATATGCAGGTTTTCCTTGGTCCTTCGTTTTGCAGGTTAAGTTTTGAGACCGATCAGATAAACAAAATGGCAGACAGGCAGCCATCTTGGATTTTGACAGTGAAGGTTTGTTATGGCTATTACTCGTGGAAGTACTGGAGAGATCTTTCTTAAATTTTCTATTGTACTGTACTAGTAAATATGTGAAATGACAAACTCACTTTGAAGGTTGTCTTTCATAAACATCAGTATTAAGTTTAGATCAAAAGTTACCTCAAGGTGCATTTACTGTTAACATGACTTGATCAAACAGATTAGAGAAAAGATCGAACTGAATGAAGATGGTACAATGGTGGGCGCGAAGATCCCTCTGGGGTCTCTTGTTTTGTTTTTTTATACCCTGTAATGATGTTAGGTTGGAGTATGCTGGAATAAGCTTGCCCATCTGTCTGTAGATAGGACGTTAAACCCCTTTCAATAAACTAACCATCTGTTTGTGGGTTAAAGCTTTTCAAGCTGATTTCAACAAAACTTTATATGCATGTTGGTACATCGTGTAGTTGTGCACGTTCCATTTATATTTTGCTTTTAACCTTTTTTCTGTTTAAATTGCTCTTTGTCTGTGGTATCAAACATTTTTTGCTTCCCTTTGGTATATAGCATTTCATGAAAGATCTATTAAGTAATTCTTGGGAAATAGTGAAAACAAACTGGACTGACAAAACCAAAATGGCTGCCAGGCAGCCATCTTGTTTTTCTGATCAGTCGAGAAATGAAACAAGCACAATTACATGTACAAACAAAGGGGAACTTATATATATATAATTTACAAAAGATCCGTCAAACACAGCAGTATGAAGCTTTGATCAAAAGTAACAAGATGCATTGATTGACTGTTGACATGACTCAATCAGAAAGATGAAACTTACGGAGGACAAGAGATATCATATTCTCTGTAAACTTTTATTGTGATTTTAGCTATGTCTTGACAAAATTCCCAAAACTTTGTGACCAATTACAATGAAATTTTACACCAAATAGAGAAATATAAATTTTTGGGATTGAGAAACCTCTGATTGGACGAGACATTAACTTGGTTCTATGGGGCGTACTTTGTTGATACTCGGTGGGAATGATACTGGGGAATCTAAATTTTGGATTTCAAGATGGCCACTGATTGGCAGACACATTAAAAACCTCCATGGTTGTACAGGGGGTTCAAGTGTGTATGTGGCTTATAGTTCTAGTTTTCGTTTTCAAGCAATTGTTTCAAAAACTATAATTCTATAAAATATATCATGATACGAGATTTATACGGAATACTTTCGTAGAAAAGGGCTTCAACAATTATTTCATAATGACAACGGTAATAATATATTTTAACATGATGCTACTCTTTATCCTCAGATAAAAGGAAAAGAAAATATGTCTGACATGGTGAAATAGGACATTATTGTACTTATAGATTCTTAAATGTTTGTTGTTTAAGAGACTATACAAAACTCACCAAGCCTGTCGGGGCTTATTCTAGACTTGCTGATGTACATTCTGATATAGGTTGTATATAATTGCAGCTCAAACAGGCATTTATTAAAGTTGTGCGGACTGATAGAAAACTGAAAGGTGTCCGGATGCAAAATTCATGATGCACAACATTGAATTGTACTTTTACAAGACCAAAAATAATCTTGCCATAGATAGAGAAGTAGAATTAAAATAAGTTACTAGTAAGCAACTGTAGATACCTTGCATTTCAATAATTTGTCGAGAAACATCTTGCAACTTGTAACATCGTAATTATGTGGCATTGGACATCGTAATATGCCATCTGGGACATAATAATTTGTAGCCAGGGACATCATAATTTTAACAAAGTCATACAAAGGAGGCAAATCGCTTTTTACATCAACATCATATAAGGACTGCTAAGATCTGAAAGGATTTTAAAATTTGCCAAATTTTACTTATGGTATCAAAGTTTTTAGCTCACCTGCCTTTGATTTTGACATTTTAAGTTTGTTCTTGCTACATTTACAGAAATACTGAATGTATCTTTCTGAAATTTCATATGTACATACAGAACCTACCATGGTGTGTTATATCTTTACCTCATATCAAGTATTTAAAACATATTCAGAAGAGCAATACAGACCCTCTGGGCCTCTTGTTTATTACTACATGAGGACACCATTTGTTCGGGGGTTGAACCTAGGGCATCCCAACCCCAATCAAGGCTCATGTAGTACACATAGCTATTCCCTGGTTTTATGTGTAATATAAACATGCTGGGAGGAATGAAAATAAACATTTATAACTACCCAATAAACACGATTATTGTAAGTTGAGGAAATTTTGTAATTCAAAATAATTTCTCGTTACCATGTGGTACATGATTGCACATTGCTTGTTGCACATTTATTGGTAGTGCCACCAAACTTAACAGTTACGTAGTTCTGTTAGTTTTGTTTGATCGCACAAACTTTGCATGTGTGTGAATCAATTTGAATGTAATTTTAACTTGACACAAAGCTTCCAGTGAGCACAAGCTAAATTTACAATAAAAATGAGTACACAATCTTCAATTTCACTTTAAATTACACAAAATTACATACAGTGAAACACAAGTTTTATGTTAATTATAGATTTTGGGATGTAGGTAAAAAGTAATTCTGTAGTTATCATCCTGGTATGAGTCACACTAGTTATTTTGACACTTGGACAATTTCAACATGCATCTACATGTCGGCCAACATTTGTATGTTTTTACTTTTCCTGTGAATTTATCAAAGTTTGATAATATCCAAACTATCTTGCATCCTTTGCTCCAAGAGTGATATTTAGGTTTATTAATGAGGATTATCACCAAATCTATTTTACACACAAGGCACAGTCAAGGAATATTACACAACTTTTAAAGAAAAGCATGACAAGCAACAACTTACCATGTAGTGTTATATATTTTTTATTGCAGATTTTAAACAAAATGATCCAGCACATTTAAAAGGTGATAGACAGATGAATACAACATTCATCAATGATAATTACATTATCCATCTGGACAGAATGATTGGTAGTAATGCTCTCACTTATCAGTAATATCAAAGCTATGACTGACAGCGTGTCCAGACAACTCTGGCACAAAACTCAATCTGGGATGAGTGACAATGGCCTAGCACCAAAGGCAAGGGTTAGCTCCCCTGTTAGAGTGGCCTCCCATGTAACACTGAGATGCTATGTTGGACTGATCTATGCAAAATTATTAGTATATCTATGTTGCCTGTTAAAATGGGATACAGCGGTTATAAAAAAACTTAAAACTTTGATGTCTGAACAATTAAATTATCCACAAGGAAAACAAAAATGTTCTTCCATAAAAATAATAAATAAAAGGACTAGCATAATATACTGTCTAATGTTATAGTTTGAATACATTATAATAATCTACATACACAGTGTGAGGTATAGCTAGGAAATATTTTGATGTGAATAGATTCTTTGAACACAATAATATTGAGAAGTCAATATTCCTCACTGGCATAAATGATAAAAACGGTAAAAATTGCAGATCCCATCTGTTTTGACAAATACTGAATAGTGTGTCTTGGACATTAGATATGAACTTGAGTGAGATATCACAGCACTTATAACATCTTTTAACACAAAAAAATCCAGTTAGAAAAAAATATGAAAAATTATGCTCAAACTTTGAACAGTCGAGATAAAAATCAAATTCATTTTAAATATCATTTAGTATTTCATTTATTGTATTTTTTCAAAAGTTACATTAAAAGTTTAATAATGATTTAAATTTTTGTCAATTTATCATAACACTTCTGAAATTTAAGTTAAAACCACAGTTGAAAGTACAAATGATCTGTCTAATATTCATTTGTAAAAAGTGGAATCAATTTTCAAATACCGTCTGGTACTATAAAAGTGAAAGAAAATAAATAATTTACAAAGTATTAAAGCGAGAGAATGTTGAGGAAATCCCCTTCATTAAAAGGTCACCAACCACTGAAAGGTCACCAATCAGTGAAAGGTCACCGCTGAAGTAAATTATGATAATTCCTCAGCACAAATAGGATGGCTGGATACATAAACCGGTACTGACATGTCACAAACTATTCATACACATCCAAATACCATTGTCTTTATACAAACTTAAACTCATTCACCCCTGAAATTTCATAATGAACTATTCCAACCTTTGAATTGGAAGAGTTCAAATGTCTCTTCAGGGGTGAATCAGTTAATATTAATTCTTGTCTTTATACAACCTTCATACACTAATCCAAGCCCTTGTAAATGTTCCAATCTTGTTACGATACATTTACAGATATACAAATATATATGTATAATTAATTATTCATCGATAATATCATCAGCAATATGTGTACAATGATAATATTCCTTTACAATTTGGAATGAAGTTTCACTCAATTCTTATACTAGAATTTTAATTTACACAACAAATTATTTTTACTTAATGACATTACTTTTTTTATGACTTATACAAATGTTGTTTATTTTTCAAAACATGATTAATAGTTTGAGACAACAAGATTGGTATAAATTACAATGGTCTTTGTGACCAGCCATCAGACCTGTTGTAGACCTGGGTCAGGTAGATCTGGGTCAGATCCGACTACTCTCTGTCTGGAGGACATGTAAGTGACGGGGTAGTTGGTTCCTACACCAATACCCCTGTCACAGCGTGAGTAAATTGTCTGTCAAAAATTCCAACATATCAATGTTGTAGGTGCTTCCTTGTCCCGCCGATCCTCGTCACGGAGACCATTCTCGGAGTGCCTCCGCCGCTGGGTCCGTCTTCGTAGACCTTGACCTTGTGGACGAGGAAGGAAGGAAGATCTTTGGTATGGTAGATACACGAGGCTGTTGCTATGGCGTTCCTGTCAGCACTGGAAAAGCAAGAGAGGACGGGGTCAGAGGGAGAGAAGATATTTAAGTCTTACAATAGCACTGGTTTTATCTCCCAAGCACTGTGTAAAACATGGAACGTACCCCTAAACAAGTTTCCTGTCACCTCGTATTTATTAACTCATTCACCCCTGAAATTTCATGATGAACTATTCCAACCTTTGAATTGGAAGAGTTCAATTGTGTCTTCAGGGGTGAATGAGTTAATTACCTCATCAAAATATTAAACGATTGATTTGTTTTCTAAATGGATTTCACAGTTTAGTCTGAAATTAAGGTGTCAATTTTTCAAAAAGAGTAGAACAACATAGCTTTTGTTATGAGTGATGAGGTATCAGGTTAAATTGTGAAGTGAACATTCCATGTTTTACACCTCGCTCTCTGGGAGCAGCTGTTTTTTACACAGCCCAGCAGTCATTGTCATGGATGCCAGAACAAGGCATCCTCTTACGTGTGCGCGTGCGTGTTGTTAAACGCCAGTCCTAATTAACACAAGTACAAAGCTGAACCATGCATCTTACAATACAACAGAGTGGACAATGGTGGACCTATCAACCATACACAGATCCACATGTTAATTATAATACATCATAACATATATACATTTCATTGTGTCTACTACAAACAGCTTATATTTCACAAACATTTTTATTAACTCATATGCTTAAATAATAAGTCGATGAAAAAAAACCCAAAAATTACTGCTTTTGAAATTTGTGTGTGTTAATTACTTTAAAAAAAGTTGAAAGGTAACTTGTTTTCACAAATTAAACTGTCTTGAGAATTCATATTTTTATGAATATAACAGTGTTGTAATTAATTCACCAATTCAACTGTGATGAGCGTTAATGCATCTGCTAATATTGATTCAAGCGTGAAAATGCCAACAGATACTTATGGAATAAACACTTTCAGAGAATTATCATCAACAAAAATGTTTGTGTAATATAAACATGAAATATTAGAAGTGTCATGTTATTTACAACAATCATACAAGTTACACTCCCTACTGAACAAAGACTCTTGTGAGAAATGAAGAAAATGTCCTAATTTACAAAAAAAAATAAAAAATCTTGTCATCTCTTTCAAAGAGACGGACAAATATTTTGGTATCCCCTGTTTATTTTACCAATGATTTATCTATATAAATATTTTTTTTGTGATGTATATGGAAAAAGTTTTGAACACTTAGAACACTAATACATATACAATACCATATTTAACCCAAATAACCCCCCATTCCACCAAAAGTCTACAAGTCAGTGGTCAATGTTGAAATACTACATTTTCAACTGAATTATAACACAACAGATGTTGTAGGGCTTTAATCATTCATTTAAATACTGTATAACAGGAAATGTTTGTCCTTTGATGGTAAAATTCATTGTCTCCCAATACTTGCTATTCACATTACGAAAACATAAATTTGGTATGGCATAGATAGGGGGAAATCAGAAATCAGCGAAATATAATGTCCTTGAAACAGGCTAGTATATGAAAACCACGAAATTTTAACCCCACAAAAATAAATGATCCTACAGTATATAAGCTTTTCTTTTCAGAAATTATTAAAGCTATAGCCATTCTGAAAAAAATGTTTCCAATGTATAATCAGTTTTTGGCAGTGGTAAGGGAATCCTTAACAAAGAACTTAGGTAAAAAAATTCATCTTGAATTTACCGACCAATTTCTGTTATAAACATCATATTGGTTAATTGGGGCTATCTTTCTTGGTGCAGATATTTTCCAATGCGCATACATAGATGTCAGTTGACGATTGAGTTTGAAATTTCATATTTGCTTACTTCTTTATTCCAGATTATGAATATTATAACAACTAGATCTAAATCCCCGATGAGGCAGGAAATGACCCTGAACGCCCTTTGTCCTTTATTGCCTACCTTGTAGCAGAGTTGGCATTCAGTCTTTGTAAAGGTTGCACGAGGGGTGAGTCCGGATTTTCAATGGTGTGCATGTCGTATCCAAATCCACACTTACAAATGACGTCACTCGTCTACAATCAAATCACCATGTAATCAGGGGGGAGTTCATTTATGAGGACCAACCTGTCAATCTATTTTTTGAATGTATTATTTCTGGGGTAAAACCTGACGGACATTCAAATGTTATGAGGCTGGAAAGTATTTGTCTAGGCTCGCGAGAAAACAACATCAAATAATCAGTGTAAACAGATGTTAACTTCTTTTTCAAGAATAATAAAAAAAGAGCACACAAAAATACCTTGCTGTGATTTTCCTAATACCATTTGTAGTGAATTTGTTTTTACAGGAAGTTTGTCCCACAAACATTTGTTCTTTGGAAAACAATACAACTCCTTTTTTCTTATAAAAAAAACCTACCTACCTACCACATTTCCCCCCCCAAGTATTTTAACAGAAGTGCAAATATTTTTTCTGTCTGCCCAATGGAAATCGTATTCATTTTATAAGGAATTCAAAGAATTATTTCAACATCTCAGTAAGATTTATAGGTTTATTGTCTTCATGTTTTCAGAGAAACTATAACAAAATATTCTAAGATAAGTTATCACTTAAAGGTCAAGTGGAAGGTTGTTATTTTTTTCATAATTTTTGTAAATTAAAATTTTTAACTGGACCAACTTTCCTACCAAAAATAAACAAAAGGGCTGTAACTTTGTGTAAACTATAGTGCTCCATGCCAAATTTGGTTAAAATCTTCTGTATACCAGTTCTGAAGGGAGTAGATTATAAAAGATTTACTTTTGTATCCTTAATTTAGCTGAACCCTCTGCCCCAAAGGGGACCACCCTCCGTTCATACAAAGTTGGGTCCCCTTGGGTCAACAATGATCCAGGGTCCGTATCTATGAAACCATTCTCATGTTCAAGCATGAATTCTGTGCTCAAGCAGACTTTCTTGTAACCTGCTTAAATCATGTAACATGGTCAAAAAGGTCAAGTGTAAACATTGAAAACAGCATTTGGCTTAGAATATTTCAAAATTTCTTACACATCATCAACAAAATATGATTGTTATAATAATTTATCACTGGCACCAGAAATTTGGCTTGAGCACAGAGTCTGGGTTTGAGCATGAGAACAGTTTCCTGGATACGGGCCCAGACCATATTCAGTCAAAAGTCACTCAACCGTTCAGGACTAGTATGGTATTGCAGGAACAGTTAATGGATGAGCAGACGGATGATGGATACTGTGCCACTGGAATAAGTTCACTTGGTAAATCTTTTGCCCAGGTGAGCTAAATACAGGAAACAGTTCAAAATCTTGGTCACTTACAAGCTTGGCCAGGTCTGTTTGTGCGTTCACATCGCCAACCATTTTGTTGTCCTGAGTCTGCAGCCCTTGTGTCCAAAGATGAATTAATGCTTCAGCTCTCTCCTGGAATGTCGGCACCATTCCTGGATAGACAAATGCCCAATGGACAATAATTATCTTAAAAGATTTTCAGGTACTTTATTTGATACTCTTAAGTAGCTTGATAAAGAAAATTTGACAATGAAAGCATACATCATCTAACAATGGTTAAATGGTGATTTAAACAATGAAGAAAGGGATAGGGATTTTTATCACATTCAAAATTTCGTAAAGAAGATCTTATACATCTGAATTGTTTATTTTGCTTGCCAGAAAGGCCAAAAGTTGTCATATTGAACAATATTTGGCTTACCGCATACAAATACATCTAGCAATGACCAGTATTCTATACTATTCTGTGATAGTATAGGTTTTATCCAGCAATAAGCCCATGTCTGCTAATAAGCCCACTCAGTAGAAATTCCAACAAAAGCTATTTCATTGTACTGAAATATACTGCCCTTACTTTGTGAGAGCCCCCTGAATGTGTTTGCCCCTTTGGCTGATTGCAGGATAAATGAAAAATAAAGAAGTCCAACTTTACCATGTAGGAGTCTGATTGAGAAGCCGGGATTACAAATCTTTCTCACAATATGGTGATGTTCTCCACTCAATACAAACAGAGGATTGGGTAGCAACTTCCCAAGTGGTCTGCAATGTTAAATGATATTTAAATAATTGTTTTCCACTGAAATATTGGGAAATTTAAATCAAGTCAACATATTACTTTTCACCAGCATAAAATTTCCTCAAATTTCAACCAATGAAAACAAAGAATGCAAAACCAGAAAAAAGTAGAACACTGACAACCCTGCAATGGCCTCGCACTGTGTCTGACCGTAAAACCCTCCCGTGGTCTTTGTTTAGTAAGTGACCTTGACCTTAGAACTTTTTTTTTTGTTATAACGTAATTTTCTTCATTTTCTTCATTTAAATTATTTGTTATAGCGTAGTGTTTCTCCTATTTTAAAGTTCTTGAAATATAGAATGATCAGAATATTTAATTGTTTTTCATGAATGTCTTTTTTACCATTATATTTCTCTTGTGTACTTCAATATTTTTACTCATGCTGGTGCCCTCATGAGGAAAAAAATTACAGCATTCTGCCACACTCAAGAAATATAAATGGTATTTGACAGAAAACCATTAGATATCCTCTGTAATATATTATACAAGTGGTCTTTAATGTTACTGTATCATTCAAATGATCTATGCTATATTATCATGAAGCCATCCTTGAATTTCAAAGTGGTTACTTTCACTTTTGTTCTCTGCACCCCCGGAATATGTCATGACAAAATTGAAGGCATTTAATTAGCGATTTGATTGTTTTCAATGCAGGTATGAAAAAGCTGACCAATCACTAGGATGATACCTGTCCTTTGAAGAATACAAAGGAGTGACATTCAACTTCGAAGCCAGTCAAATTTACCGCTAGGCTGGTGCATGATTCTTTTGATGTAGGTTGAAGGGTCAAACTAGTCTTATTGTATTATTCGCAAGGTACCGCATAAAAATCCTTTAATTTTGTCACAACATAATTCCAGGGATGTGTAGAGAACTTAAGTGAGTGTAAATCCTTGAAATTCCCAGATGCCGTGAAGTTAAACTCCAAGCTAGTGTACATTCATATGCCAATAAACAAAAATGAATAATTTTCGAACTCAGCCTGTGTATGCATACCCACGAGACAAGTCTGCCACTCGATCGTAGTTTTTACTGTTGGTGATGAGAACGTGCTGGAAAATGTCCGGGTCCGCCACCAAAACTCGCCCTTCTCCCCCGAAGAAATAAAAACGGATTATCTTTGAGTCCAGCTTTGTCATCCATCTGTGGACACCAACCACAGGAAATTAAAGACGTGCACCTCTAGGCAAATGTAAATATTCTTTTAAAAATGAAGGTCTTAATACAGGAGCTTGTTACCCTGTATCAGCCGTCACGATCACTGCGGTCGGAGTCAGAATCTTTGTTGTGTGTCCCAAAA
>JAUMHH010197534.1:0-29203 GCA_032359455.1 Chlamys rubida | reverse complement strand
AGGGGGGATACACAGACACGAACTACATCTCATTCGAATTCACTTAAATTAATAACAATTCTAAAGTTGGATACTTTTATTCGGTAACAGGATTTTATATAATTGTCACCATATTTCTTCAAGGACAATTTTATATAATTGTCATCATATTTCTTCAAGGAAAATATATTTCCCTTGCCTTTTATCAAATCTATAGGATTTGAACATGGTGAAATGAACATGCTTATAAGACGTAACACACCGACACGAGAATTTGATGGACTGAGTGGGATTCGACAGAATATAGCATTGGATCATACTGATCGAGGGTTAGGCTCAAATATGGTTTACGACCCAATCACAAATTCACCGTGGAACGCAAGAGAATGTGCCCACAGTTTACATACCGACCGACTGGCGTATTTATGAACGCGATTGTCATATAAGCTGTATGACCGTACACGTTTTATAGGTTTATCTTGGTAAGAGATAAAAGTCACTTGCACAACGGTGCGATACTGCTGGCTTATCTATTCCATGGGTGGGTCGCATATCTGTCCACCCAAATCTCCGGCCTTATCACACCGCGATTTGTCTCCCGTATAGTTTTATTGGATCCGAGTGGAAAGATTATCAGCCAAACAATGACTGTGTTCTCTGTAACCGAAAACACACTTTGTAATATTTTAACTACGCGGCTGGCTCGCTGGCTCTCTATCTCTCTGACGAACGTGGTACGTAATTATATTCGGACCAGAATAAAATGCGCCTTATCGCAGCGTACACATTCACCCGCCATAAGATAGGCGATAACATCAGCTCGTATTTTCGGTTTTCTTTATGGATATAGCGATAAGCGATTAGGCGGTTTCCACAATGATAGATTCAGTTTGAATTAATCCATTACGTATGATGGAAACACCGATACACATGATAAAACTATGCGATAGGTCCTAGCTTTATCAAACTCTCGCAAGCATTCGTAATTAGACCTGCGAGCTCGCAATCTGCTGCCGTAGATAATCGCGCTTGATTGAGGCTCAAATATGATCGATATTGGAGCATGCATAGGCCAACGCTGTTTATAGTCTGATAATGGCTGATAGCAGCAAAACTCAGTCGCAACGTTTGGGACAGCCTGTGCTCTATGCAGCTGATAAAAATTCGTTTCCACAAAAATGGATCTATTATTGTCTGATGTCTTATCTCAGCATCTATCCCATAGAGCGGCATAGCTTTCCCTTTTCTTATCTCCCCTCGCCCAATGCGTTTGAAATGCAAATCAGTAATATAATTTATCAATAGCCGAGATATTAAATGTTACATTGGAAAAGCTATCAGATAACTGGTAAGTGATGCAGACATTATAAAGTGATATCTGCCTTTCATGCACGACCGTAAACTTGGCTAATTTGCACACAAATGTATTTTTCTACAAGTGAAAATGCACACTCCGATATTGAAGTAAATGAAACAAACGCTGACGTAATGAAAGAAATCCGTGTGATTTGCCATGGTCGACTGTAAACCTATCAATAAGCTTACTTTGATCTCCGTCTTCCGTCTGACTGACTGCCTCTCATCCAATCCCAGTCTAGCGCGTGACATACCGGATAACGCTGGTCGACAAGGGGGGTCACTCTGACAATAATATATGAGCTCTTGTAAATGTATTACGATTAGGCCACAGGTCAATCACATGACCTGTTGAATGGAAGAAACTTAAGGAACAATGTATTGATCGATGCCATTATTGGCATGTGCGTATAAAATATTAAATGATAACATACTTTATTTTTAGTTTTTGTAAAACTGAAAATTGATTTCAACAAATCTTTGGAGATAAGCGTAGAAAAACAGGATGTTTTCATGTCAAAACTATACTTATGTACAAACGCGCAGTAATTGCTAGATTAACGGCCGGTCAAAATGAACGGATGGGACCACTTGTCACCCCCCGTCATGCGGTCTCTATATGCGTCACATTGCTGCGGGACAACCTCTGGGGCGGATCTAGAGGGGATGTATCGGCTTCAGGAACCGCCACAGCCAAGGAGCTTCATTTAAGGCCCACGTGTTTCCCCATTGTCCATTTTGACCTCTGTGATTGAACCTTGCCACACACCTTTTCAGACACAGCTTAAAAATCTCATCCTATCATCTTTTTTCCCGCATTGACGTTCTTCTATCTGACCATGTTTCACTTAAATTTCATCAAATGTCTCCCAATTCTATCATTGTATTACTCCAAATAGTTATTCTCCATAACTGTATATCGGTCATCGTATGTATGTGTACCTCTGACTATATTTAAATCTGTTCGACACTGTAATTATAATTGTTTTGAATGACACCAGTAATGTAAGGTGCATCGATATACAGTTAGGACACACGATAGTGTTTATATCGCTAACAGGGAGTAGTTATCCGCCACTACAATAACCCTGAATTGCAAACAGTGGAGCATATTATGTGTGGACCTGTTAAAACACTTAACTCGAGTATTTTTTTTATCGATCACAATTTATATTTGAAATGATTTCAATCAATAGTCAGACTATAGCCCAATACTTAACCACTCTGTCATCACTTTATCAATTCAATTAAGATAAGTATGTATAATTAACTTTCTTACATGATTGCACAAATACATTTCTTTATCGTATAAGCCGTGTGATAACGCTATCCAAACTAGGAGATAATACATTTTCCCTTGAAAAAAACGCCTAATGCACTATGTGCGTGAAATCCAACCCATTAGCTTAAATTAAGCGGCTGAGTTTCCTATGATAGCATTTGGCCTTTATCTGTGAAAATGTTTTGTTCCAATCACAATAGGACGTCCCTTATACTGGGCTTGACTACCAGGTGCTGTAAGGAACGATACACGAGTTTAAAAAGGTGTTGAATACCGATTTAGTGATAAGTAGTATCACAAGATCTAGGGGACGGAGCTGGAGCGGTCATGATCATGGGTTGAAGGATTGTCAAAACTAAATAAAGTGTCTCCTGCCTTTTTCTCCATGATCAGATTCAAGATTGGCAGATAGTGTATATCTGAGATCTTTAAAGAGTCGAGTGCCCTAATGTATAGGTGTGTTAGAGGGTCCGAGAAGTGTCACCCCAAGGGCACAACTCCGCAATAATCTGATACGAAATTGAAAATATCTCTAGATGATACTAGGGACATTACCTAAAGTTGAGGAACGGTTTTATCATTGTTACAGTGTACAATATTAGATCTTTCAACCCTAGAAAAAACTGTATTAGGCGATATTCTTCAACTTCGATTTATTTAACAAAGTATGTCTATCAGGTATCGGTTATTAAGTAATCTATCAACTAATACTAAACATTGCGTATTACGTCCTGAGAATTTTTAACTTGATAACGAAAAGTTGAAGATGACGCTTTTTTATCAAGCATATTCTGAATTTTTAATTTATTCTTATCTTAATTCTTAATATTTAATATATTACAAATCCTTTGCGAAATTGTTATCAACTATCTAGAAAAAATGAGAAAATAACTTACAAATTTAATCTAGCCGACGTTTTATACGCGAGTATCAGCCGAGATTGTGATCGTAAATTTGACAAACACCTGATATCAGCGCGGAGTTTCTTTACTCCAGATCAGACAGGTTATAGATATTTTACATTTGCTCACATTTTAAACCCAAGATAGCATCATCGCTTTCCGTATTTTGTATATGTCCGCTATAAACATGTCGCGAGAACTGTGATATAACGCACCGATAATAATTACCATACTGTCACCTTACACACTAGCCTAGTCGCTTCGGAGGCCACTTACTGGGGTAATTATAGCTTCAAAAATACGTACAATTGATTATATAAAACGGGAGTACCTGTGTTTAAGTATTCAGGTGATGGTATGTGCGTGTTAGTTTTAATTTGTCTCAGGTGATAATTAGGTGTCCACATGAAGGACAGAGCACAGTAATGATGATTTGATACCCTCCCTTAGTCGGGGGTCTGTCAACGTCAGACACACATTTTAAAGGGCTTTTAAATTTATGACAGCGGACAATAAAAAGCCCAAATTGGACTAAAATCATTGTGACGTTAGCACTTTAAATGACAAACAACGACAGAAGACAAACGAACAGATTTGAGGGAAATCATTGAAAGTTTCGCACAGCATAGCACCGCTCTACTGATAATATTATATAGCTTGATATATTTTTTGATTATCCGATCAATAATAAATATTTACAAAATGTAACTACTTATTAGGACGGAACAAATCAATGTAGATAACCTATTATATTAGTATGTTTTATGTAGAATTGTATTTGAACATGATTGATGATGCTGCTGTTTCTGACGCAATGTACTGCCCGGCGTCCGCGCTACAGGTGGCTACTGGGGAACCGCTACACAAGCTGGGAGCTATCGCCGTCTTATCGACATGCACATGCATTAGACCCGGCGTGCCGAACTGTTAGATACTGGCTAATGCAGTTTGTTTAATCCTAATTCAACTCCGCAATTCTATCTTGTTGGATTTCTCTGTTTATCGTTAACGTACAGCTACAACCTTTCCCATGAAATTAAAACTGAGATTTATCAGATTATAACAGATAATTGTCTTGTGAAGTTTGAATTAAATCAACAATTAATCACACTTATTACTGCCCTCACGTGCAAAGGTTTATAAATTAATCTAATTTGTAGACTTAATTTGCATACCAAAATGGACATTTTTTTGATGATTACAAAAACAAGATGTACTCTTTATTGAAATATAAGATGCCGATGACAATCTAATGTTTACGTACACACATCTACAGCCTTAATCAGCCCGAGAATTGTTGTATCCTTTAAACATACATTAGAATCAAACTGTCCTATTGTTACTCTAAACCTTTATACCACTAATCACAGTATTACATAACAGTGTGGTAGCCGGCCGGGTAGACTGAAGACTGATGTGTCGGAGTCTGGCGTGCTCATCACAATGGCCCTGGGCGTTAATCAGTGTTGTAGTAGTGGACCGGTCCCCCTAAGTATCAGCTTGCACCATCCCGCCACTGACTGTCTCATCCCTTTGTCATCTCATACTCCTGTCTCCGATATCGGGATAAAAAATTCATCTACAGCTTTCATGATGCATTCATTTTCATCAATTTTGTTTATCTTGGTTTTATCAGATCATTCCTCCCCTCTGTATTCCTGCCCAACTTTGAGGTAGCTCGCATAGTTTTTGCAAAGGTAGACGCGACTCACGTTTTGAGATGTTTATCATTTTCACGGATTCAGCCAAGCGGATCACGATAACGTACTATAGAGAGGCACATCAAACACGTAGAGATTTCAATTATACCAAACATTCTGATCCGACATAAAAAGAATGCAGAGCATTTAAATTCTAGTATCTTTTATCGTGTGCACTTTTCAAAGTTAAACAAGATAATCAGGGGGTAATCCGCGAGTTATCAGTCCAGGCCTATAGGTGCTCCATCTTGCATGACCGGCCTGATCGTCGTGATTTTTCAATTAAATGATAATTTTCGGCATATGATATGACTCAATGCTTTTTTTACACGTAAAACTCTGGAAATCACATAATACTACATCATATAGATATAGTCACATATCTGTGTGTATCATCCTCGCGCCGATGATATGTGCTGATGAAACGCACTGTGTGAGATAAAGATTGGTCCGTGTGTATCGCTGATAAAATAGTTCTTTATAAATGTATAAATGTCAACTACAGATACGAACAGAGTGGAGAACAAAGCGCTAGAATATCTGCAAGCCGTCATGCATGGTACCAGGATATTATATGGGTAATCACTTAACATACCGAGATTGATTTTGTCGTGTTTCAACAGAAGTTAACACGCAATCAAAGACGTGTTGACAAGTGTTGAAGGGTCGGACAATTTAACATAGATCCTATTCTATTGTTTCAAAACTTAATTGTGTTTTGCATATAAGGATTTTAAAATAGGACCAAATGGCAGCAATAAGACTGCATAAAAGGATTTGATAAATTAATTTGTATTTCTATAAGTGCAAGGTAAATCACTTTGACATAGAGGTATTGTATTTTTAGGGAATGATGTATTTTTGTATATAAAAAATAGGACCTTTTTTATTTGGATGTGCTGACATCAATAATAAACCAAACTATGTAAAATAACATGTTATATTCTTCATTCCATGACGAAAATGTTATTTTCAATATTGTAAGGAAGTGTTGAGGTATACGATTATTATTATACAGTAGTTACATGCTTAACGGCCCATCAACACAGGAGGACATTCGGGCCAATAGATGTATGGATGACTAAATGAACTGTAGTTTACTAGTGATATTAATATACCACTAAATAGAACGAGTACAAACAAGTCCAAAGGTGATCAAGCTAGCAATGTATTTTGCATATTCTGTACATTTTTTAAATTTTCACATATCAAACAATACATTGTAAAATAACACTGGCGTAAAAAAGGCGACAATGACAAAAAAATCAGTATCAAATAATGTGGTGATAACGCACTTGAAACAAAATTTGCACATTGCCATGATTAGCCTCCATAATCTTCAAGCGATGTTTTACAAAGTTACAATTAATGACAGTTTGGCTGAAGCTCACGTTGGTAACATAAACATGTTCTGTGTAGGAGGCAGATGACGTAACCGATACGTTCTCAGGGTTTGTATCTAATTTCCCAGAACAATTCGTTGTGGGATGATAAGAGAGGTATGGAGTTAATAATGACATGTGGAGATAAAGACTTATATCACGGTCCTTGTCGCCTGGCGAGATAGACCACAGACCTGCCCCCTATCGGCCGTAATCACAACCTAGTTTAATGAGTCTCCCCGGCGTGTGTGATACCGTGACTCGGGACGCACCTATAGCTAATGAGGCTGGGCTAACCATCACAGCTGGCAACTTAATGTACTTTGCTAATATATTAAGTTTTGGGTCGCAGACCAAAGACAAGAAGAGATAACAAGTTTGCCAAGGGAGATAAGTTAATGTCTGTCCCACAAATAGTAAACATATTTAATCATGTAAAGAAAACTATATTAAAATGTCAATGTTATGTATTAGTTCTGAGATCTGTCTACTTGATCGTGGTCTATTTATAACGACAGTGGTACGTTACGTCCGGAGTTACATATGTTGAACAAATAATTGATGCAATTTGACAAAAACAGTTACATTGAGGATAGTAATTTCTACGAATATCCATTATACAGCACATGTGGATCAATATAAATACACAGAATAATCAGCGCAATATTAAATATTTTTTTATTAACATTAATGATAATAAAAACATTAAACGCATGCATAGATAAGCTGATACAGAAAGGTTAGTGATATGTTAGTCTATTAAAGTGGCAACAATGCCAACAACGAAAATAAGCTTACACAGAACGATATGTTAGGCATCCGTTAATTAGGTCCAATGCTTCCTTAACGGTTAAAACATTGAAGGCTTCAAAGTTATGAAAACCCGATATTGACGAGAAAAACAAATCTGCAATATTGCGTTGCAGAAATAGCATGTACAATGATGATTTAATACAATCAGTCAAACATAGCACTACGTTGTATCGTACCAAATACTAAGAAAATAGTTTAATGATGGAATTTATTGTTTTTCTGATCACAACGACATACATTAGTGTGCGAAGGTATAATTTTATGTTTGTGATTTTGTGTAGTTATGAAGAAGTGATGTCTGATTGTTTTAAAGCACTAAAGTAAAGAAATTATCGACGGCACCTTAGATTAAACCCTGATACCAGTAAGCGGTATAGTCCTCGGTATAGAAATGACTCATTGGATACATTTTGCATATTGATTACTTTTCTGTAACAAAATGCATTATAAATAATGTAAATAAAATAAACTATTGTATTCAGTCAAGGGTTTACAAAATGTGTAGGATTACAGCTTGTTGTTTTTACATCTTATAACACAGTATTGTTTGTGTTTGGTTTACAGGGCAGGGAAACACCGATCAGGTTGATTCTAAATAACGACAATGTATGACAAATGCTATCGACAAATCTTATTAATTCTATAGTTAACATACAATCGCCACCTGCAGACACAGTCTACATGGTAAAATCTACTTTGAATCTAGCGTATCACATCGCTCAAAAGAAAGCAAACAAGATATATTGAAGATTAAAAGCAGTCAAATGAAATGTAGTCCTTTGAATCAATTATATAAAAATGATAGAAACGATCCAATCTAGCTTGATATCTCGGATAAAATGAAACATTCGGATGATTGTCGCCATTTCTGCGTGATCGCGTCAGCTAGTTATTGTAGTTCAATCGCAAAGCTACACTTGAAGATCAGGATCGCCATGTTGGAAAATACCAATGAGTTAAACGCTTTTATGGCATTAGTTTAATGCGTCCAGCGCTAATGGACAGAGATATAGATGGAGTAAAAAGGGGGTCTAGAGAAAACATATCGCTACCATTCGTATCATTGGGATCAGAGTTGTTAGAGAATACCAATTCGATCTTAGTCTGTATCAAGGAGAGTTTGAGGACTGGTATTAACAGAAACTAGCGTCATTTATGTTTAGATTGCCGCAATCAGTCCAGGAACAGAAACTACTCACCATCAGACTGGCGCTTGTCAGCTTGTTTGATGTCCTAAATCGTTTTATCATTCCCAGTAACCTTACTGGAACATTATCTGGGCACAGAATCTACCAACCCAGCGATATCTAACGACCATCGCTGGGGAAACCAGTCACACAAAGAGCAGGACTGGTCAACCATTTAGATCGTATCATATATAGATTTAAAATCGAGCCACTTAGAAGAAACGTTCGCCAAATATAATTTATGTTTCTTGGAATCTCAATTAGTAAGTGTGTTCGCCAGTGAAGCATTTCATATAAATTCCATGAGTGGCTCTATGATTTTAAATGAACCTTTCCGGACACATTTATAACAATAATAAAAATATTTTTCATGGACCATTAAATTAAATAAGTAACATGTTTATATTGTCTTCCATACCGTTAGTTTTACCACTACAACATTTGTTTGTACTTTGTTTCATTTCTGTGTAATGATTTCTCCTTGCTGTTGTTTGTGAATATATATATATATTTGATAAAGGTGTTTCATGTCAGGAAGGGGTCTGATATACATCTGCGGCCCTGCCCCCCTATCGGGTCGGCATTGCGTGTTAAATAAGCCCCATACATACGGCCCGGCCACGATAAGACTACTTTTCGTTTTATCGTGTATTTTTTCATTTAACTCTTTTCTCGTTGACTTTCGGACCAGGGCTAACTTGACGGTTAGTACAGTAACGGGCATGTGTGATATTTGTTGAAAATGACAGATGTATACCATCAGATTACAAACGCTACAAGTCGTGTTTTATTATCTGCGGAATCAGACGTACACCCATGGCTGAGAATATTGTCGTGGCCTTGGGCCTGTTTCCATCCGCAGGTCAGCCCACAACACGACAGTCGTGATGTGTCCACGGTGTTACTAACACGTATGTGGGGATATTATAGCTTTAATTGATTATTGAATATTCTAATTCTAAAAGCTTTTAGTATACAGAGTTTAACCTAAAATGTTCCCTTCGTATTTGCTGTTCAAATGCAATTTCTTAACAGGTTTGTTTAGAAAAGGGACATTTTAAACACAATTTTGTGGATTCTACATCATTTTCACCACGTCTTAATTTAAGAAAAAAAATCGCTTATCGGATACAATCAGTTTGTCTCGAAACAGAGCCGTCTACGTTCACACGTTCAGTGGAGTACCTCTCAATTAAGTGTAATTTTAGCATTTAATTTATTTTTCAAATCTAAGTGTTCAAAAAACTGTGTTACAAAAAACTGTTAGAAACTAAAATATTTTCGAGAAGAGGTCGCCTGTTGAAAATAATCATTACCACTTAGGTGTAAGTTATTTCTTTGTAATTATATGTACGCAGACCTTTCCTCAGTTTGTTTTTAATTACGCGTACAATATGTGTGAAATGTGCAATAAATAACACAACTATTTGTTTATTTCACATAACTGAAAAATTAACTTACACCTATTAAGATAATTAGAAATATATATCATCATATAATTTTACTCTTTTGTTTACCATCAAACTATTATGGTATAAATAGTCTAATTTGTCAAGTATGAATGACGATTTATCACAAAGCGCAGTTAATTGTTTTTTAATAAAATAATAAATATTTACAATATTAAATTATCGCGATTCCGTTTTGTAAAACCAAAGCTCCTTAACAAATAATTTTAACACAACACTCAACGTTTACACATTCTAGTAGCGAGGTTTCAGCCATACAGTCTAAATACGGAGCTGTTTAAAGTAGACATAATAGGTACACACATCTACATACCGATGTTATCAGTGAAAACCATCACCAGCTTTCTTTTCATCTCCCTTTTTATCCTAGGAAGCTAATATATTTTACTTTTTTGTTTTATTATCTCTTAGATATACCCAATATGGCTGGTTGGAAGGCTAATGATCAACATTACCATGGCTATCTGGCCTTCTATCGACACCCATCGTCTGATCGAACGTCCATATACCAGGGGATAGTGTGTACATTAAGCTCTGTATTACTCAATAGTAGACACATGTTGACATGTAAGGCTAATTAAAATCTGATCTACGCAATTGTGTAATAAAATATATGAATATTAATATTCGATCTAATTACAGATATACAGTGTTCATTTAAAATTTAATGCATATATGACATTATTAAATGTCCTGCAAATCTAAACTTAAAAGAAATTCTGCACCACCCGTATATATAATTATACTTAATTCATTCACAGGAAGTTATGTTATGGAAAAATAAATTATATCTCCTAGATTTATCGTAAAATATGCATGTCATATTCGCGAGGTTATATTAGTTACTTTGACTAATTGTATGCAGGTCCGATACATCACTTACATTTTCTATCCAGAAAAATAAAATATATTCTTAAACGTAAATAGAACCAGGTTTTTGTTAATAATTGATAATTTATAATTATTAATTAATCGCGCAGTCTGCATATTGACTTACTTGCGTTGCATATTTATCTTTAATAATTATCTACAACAAAACTACACTGTTAAGTGACTAAAATATCTCATTTATATTCCGTCAGAAACAGTACATAGTGTCATGCATTTTTTCAGATTATAAACGTTAATTTAAATTTGGGTACGCACTATTTTATTTTACAGATGTCGGTAATAAAATTGTCAATTGTCAATTTGTTTTTTCTTTAATCTGTGATTTTCCCAAGGAAAAAAAACAGGTTTAGTTCAAGAGGTAAAATATGAATCAGATATGGTTTATACCACGATATCTGATTTACACGTTTTGAAAACATTGTGAGAACGTTTTCCCAGAATCTTACTGCCGGTTCAACCTACAGGACAACAGAAGCACAAAACTTGTTATCACTTCTAAACTGGTATTTTTTAAATGCCCATAAAAACATTTACCAATCAAATTTCATACAAGCAATATATCTGCATCCCCGTAATGGTGAAATACGTCGAGGCTCAGTGTGTCCTCCACAAGTGTGGCCCACATATATGTATACAAGTGGTGGGAAAAATCAGTATCGGTTCTGACGAAAAACTTTTATAAAATGTCTGAATCAGATAAACTTGGAGTCCCGCGTCACTTGTGGCCAAACCACCAACTGTGTTCCATGTCAGGGGCTTCACTCTAAAATCGAATTTAAAAGAGGTTACATGATAACTCTCACCATTTTCTCATACGATTACTTTTTACAAGTGAAAAAAATTATCAATTTATCGTTTGTTGACAAATTTATCAACAAGTGACTATACGTACGTTATGACATGAGTTTATGCTTATATTTTATTTATTTTAGTCGTCAGTCGACATTTGACTAGCTCCTGTAGTGGCTGCCACCGGTAAAACTAAGTAACATTGTTGACAAACTAATCATTGTTAGTAAAAAGAACAGTAGGTAATACAACCTAAACCTGCTGTGAGAAACACAGTTGTATTTGTCAGTTATTATAGTTTTTAGGCTATATACAGATTCTGAAGCAGATTTACATAAAATTTAATTTTTTTACAATCTGCCTATTTGTTACCAGGTCAATCTGACAGCGAGGATGGGGAGGATGACATGGAAGAAAAACTAGGATCAAACGACGAAGAGGATATTCTAGAAAAAGTGTCTCCTGACGAGTATACTGTGCTAAACCCCACATCTCCACTTACGGACAGTGACAGTAGTGTTGACCGGAAATATCCATCCACGTCGTTATGCAACAATGACGTCACATCCGACATTTCAAATGAAAGAGCAACGGACATTTGTGTATCTCCTTCAGAACTTGATTTCCTGAAGTCTCTGAGTTTCCCGAGCGACATCCTGAGTCTACGGAAGGTTGAGGGTGAGGAGGCCCTCCGCGTTGGTCGACCATACATCGTGTGCACCGCCATCCCGTTACAGAAAGGCAGTAGTATTGGTCCATTCCTAGGAGAACACGTGTCCCTCAGTTCCGTCCGTCAAGGTGACCTCGTCCTACAGGTAACAAATTTTTTCCGGGTAAAACATTTAAAATCAACTGTTACACACGGACAGGTGTACGTCCTAAAATATAAATTGCATTAACATTAAACTCATATAATGTTTCTTAATTACTATATACAGTATATATATGTGTTTGTGTTCATGAATAACTGATTTTTATATACTTTTGTGTATATAACTTGCTTATATATATACATTTGTATGTTGTTTTGTGTGTTTTTTATGCTTATTATAAATAGTTTACCTATTAGAATGTACCTATTTAATATTGATATTTTTTATATTGTTTTGTCGTATATGTACTAATTGAATCAAAAGGATTATGAACGGTAATTTACAACCTGTTTTTGTGTACATTAGTACTTTATATAAGGTTTTCCCCTCTGTAAATCATTTGACCGTTATCCAGAGAATGTGTTTGAACATACTGATAGCACCAATCATAATTATATCTGTATAACTATATATAGCTACCTGACATATTTTAAGTATTTGCATTTTCACTGTTTTATATAGAAACATTATTTTTATTTCAATGTTGTTTTCTGATTGCAAAACGTTATCACGGAATCCGATGGACACATTACAGTTAGCCGGACTTGCCACAGTAACTGGGTGTGGATGGGGAAATAAAATACATTGAAAACTAAAATTTCCAACGTTCACATAGCTGCATGAATCTTTTTATAATTTATGTATAAGAAAAATAAAAATCCAAATTGACATGTTTTTGAACAACCGACCAGAACACCTGATATTAATATCAATATTTTCCCATCACACAGCTGTTGAACATGTCAAAGTATATATTTATCACCTATCGGGATATCTACGTTTAGGGTCTCCATGCATTTTCTTAGTTCGCAAGACTTTCGTGTCAGGGGAGCCGATAGTAGACATCTGTGCTAACTTATCTTTAACTTATTCAGTGCTGATAAAGGCCATTTTTATCAAACTTCGGCTTTGTGATAAGCTTTCACACGAGTTCGAAACTCTGATAACTGAATAACATTTCATTTTTGATATGCTTTTATCAAAGACGTGATATTCTTATCTGAATTTACAAGTCAGATGCCAAGATAGAAGCAATCGTTGTTTGACTCTAGAAAAAGTTCACCAAGATATGGCCCACAATAAAAGCCAGTTTATCTCTCTCTGCCGGCATAGACGTGACCCCCGGAATGTGATGATTTAATGCAATTGTAATTATTTTATGACCAGTTAATCTTAGAGTTGTTCAGTTAAATTTCTATTTTTTGCCTTTTGAGAAAAAAATCTAAAGAACACTGCAAAGTTGGCCGGTTATTTTGAGCCCGTTAACAGGTGTTTCTCTCCTCGCGATTTCCCCTGAGCACGGCTCTTTGAACTATTATCTTTTTGCTTATGTGGGTTTAGAAGAATTAGTATTTAATACGTCAAAAAGCGTTATTCTAGACTAAAATACCCTTTTGTAATTCAACATGCGCGTTATCGGCGGTTTCCATCATCCGCCATAACGGTTGATGAACAGGCGATAAGGCTTGTGGTAATGAGAGTAATTACAAGTGATTGCACGCGGGCCGCGAACCACGCGCCTATTTTCGCCAAACAATATGTAATGATTAGTGTACATGTAGGCTGCGTCGCGTAAGAAACCTTTCATTCCATGTTAAATAACTTAAAGTGGGGTTAATTTCTGACACAGAAGTCAGAACGAGTTAGGTAGATACATGTGTCGCTCGTGCTCTTTAACGGCGCCCTAATTCACAAACATTTCCGAAATGTGGCCGGTCGGTCGGGGGCTTTCCACTAATACCGTATTGGTTGCCTACTAGCTCTTTATATAGTAAAGTATGTAAATTCCTGTATGTTAACGCCCCGTAAGCAAGCCACTTAAAACACACATACACAACATGTTGCGTAGTGTGATACTTCTCAATCACTTCACAAAGAACGTGTCCACATCCAAAATATAGCTTATAATATTTACCTATGGTATTGTTTTCTAAAATCGTACATGGTATTGAACTCTTGTAGATTGAGGTAACCATTAATATTTCCTCGATATATTGTTCACCATTTTGAAGACCCAATCCGTAATTAAAAAAATGCTCTTTTTGGAATGATTTGCCTGAACGCCGACATTTTCTTTCCTTAGGCGCAAAGCGAGGACGGTGAACCTAGTTTTATACGAGTGTTGGAGCGCAGTGGAGCCTGGCTATCATTTCTGCGCCCTGTCTATGCCCAGTCTGACTGCAATGCCTCAGTATTTTTTGAAGGTAAGCTATTTGTCTTGTTTTACTTTTTCAAACTTTACACCTGGGAAAACTGATACAAAAAGCCAGCTTCTTAAGACACAGCATTACAAAACTCTCCACTGGAGTGCTGCCAAGCTGAAAAAGGATAACATTCACTTCCAAGATTGACAATTTGGTGTCCTGCCTCACAGATCTGCTTAAAGGCAATTATACTTTCCAAACAGCATAGCGTGAACATACCACTGCATATCTGCAGTCTGGGATCGACATAATGTATACACCAAACAAGACCCATGATCGCAATGCCTTCTAAGTGTCCAACACCAAACTGACAAATAAATTAACGAGGAAAGGAAAAGTTAATTTGATAGACTCATAAATCCTTTTTATTAAGAGTTTGGCAATGGTATATCAATCAAATATTATATGTCAAATCACCTCAGATCAATTTATCAGGATCATGATATCAATACACCTATAATGTTTACGATAGTAAATAAAAGTAATCACAACACATACCGTTTGAAATGGCATGTAAACCTGCCAAATTCGATTGACATTTCCCAGTGAGACCTACAGCTCTTACGCCTGTACAAGTCTATGTATGATCATCATGTGATATAATCTGACAGATTTATTGTTAATATTAACAAAGGATATCACATTACATAAAATAAAGGTACATTACTGACATCATCTATGTCATGTTCTTATAACGTTGCACCAGCCATATACTTTCATACTGATCATTTACATAAATATAAATATGTTTTTGCTGCAGAATGACGCGTCCTTGCCAAACCAATTTCAAACATGATACTACGTATTTATATGTGCGTTGAGCGATGCCTGCTATCGTTCACCGCAGAATTAGCTACATGTACGTGCATTTTCCCTATATTTTATAACCCTATACAAAGCATCGCATAAACATTAGCGAAACACCTCATAAAATCGATCACGGAAGACAATCGGCTGAAATAAATTGTAGGGACTCGGTCACAGAAACTGGCATACGTGTACGGGGAATATAAAACTGTTTAATACATCACAGGGTAACCATTGCACTTGCTATCGCAGGAATAATTGGCAAACACCGTGACACTAATATATGTAAATGCTTTGTGATTCCATATCAGCGTTTGACGTCTTATCATTACAAACTATCTATGAATATGGCACAGTTGTCAAAAACGTGAAAATTGAGCTTTTAGCCAATATAAAAGTTAGATGGAATTAGGCAGCAATAAAAGAGAGATAAGGTGAAACGCTAGCCTTTATAACTAATTTTATATTTGCATCTTTAAATCCTATTCACATTGCATTTTTAGAGAAACATGAATCATCATTTAATATGTATTGTATGGGAAGCGATCACCCACCACCCAGTCCGGTGATAATAAACTACTCCATACATTGATATGGAAATCTCTCAAGCCTGGCACCGCGCGATAACATCCACCGCCTGATATCATCTGTCATTAATAAAAAGAAAACAGAACATTATATGCTAATTCTTATCCGTAATCAGCCGAGTTTACCGGACAGCTGGGTTAGCGGGCTGATTAGACGGAGACTTTCATTGTATACTGTACTTTAAAGCTAGCCAGTACTATCCCAGATCAGCCTTGTTTGTCAGCCAAGATGGATGACAGTCCCGCGCTCCGATTTCTATCGGAGCCGTAACACACAAACCAACAAAAGGTGTTATGCGATAAAGGACATAGATAGGCCTAATAAAACATAAACCTTATCATATTGGGCGAGATTTTTCTGTTTGCCAGGACGATAACATACAAGGTATTATGTTTCTAGTAGCGACTTGAAGTCTTATGAATATTTCATATGCTACGTTGCATAATTTTACCATTAATACATATATGTATTATCTGTTCCTTATCAGAGCCCCTGATCGCCCGTCCGTCATGTTACGCTAACCAAACCTAGATTGTCTTTTATTTTATAGAGACGCTCGCCAACACCCGATCGGTCCGATCGCTGGGCCCCTTTCAGTACGTCTTTCTCTTTCTAGCAGATTTCACCCCGCTTTACTGCCTACCTTTTTACTCTATAGTTTTGAATGACAGATAACCCGACCCTGATTATAATGGCTGAATGCGACGTGGCGAATAGTGGTGATCTAATCGGAAAGTGATGGCCGCCTTATCTCGCTAATTCTGCGTATTGTTATGGTAGACCACGGGGTTCCGGGTAGGGGGTACCACCCGTAGTATTATCACGCCTTTCTATCTCGTCTCTCCTCCACACAATACCTTATCGCACTTATCACCCCATAAATATACGGCTATTCATTGCGGGTTGTGTGCGTCATACCAATTTTGCTTATTATCTTGGAAAACTAACATACTATTGAAAAAATATTCTGCCATATTTCATTTCTGGCGTCGTCTAGAAGTACCTGTTTTTTTTCTGAAAGGAATACTGGTAACGGTATGACAGGAAAATGATCTGGTTTGATAAAAAATCAATAACATACTTGCTATGTATAAGTTATTAGTATACTAAGTTTGCAACGAAGCACAGTACGTAGTGGGAATAATAGGGGAAGAACAGTCCGGAGACTTTCACAGTATCCACTGACGCTTAAACGTACTTACTGTATCTCCGTTATATCATGTATACAGACAAATATTAAAATTGACGAAATTTGAATATATTAAAGTATTATCCTGGGTGATTTATCAAATCAAATAGCCCCAACAGCTTAACATCCATAGCTATAGTCAAACAAAAGGAAACTCTCACTTTTTTATTTAATTATTTTTGTTTGATTTGGGATGAAATTCTACTAATTTTAGTAGATATATTCCAAAGTATTTACGTATTAAGGGCTATGTTTATACAGTAACATGTATTATAGCGTTTCAATATTGACATTATTAGAAATACATGTATATACTCGAACATTTAACGTAACATTCTAATATTCACCCTAAGTCTTTCTGGTGAAAAGGGTATTCTGGCTGCATAGTTCTACAGAAGGATGCAATACTTCATTCCAATTTTTTTCACATTCTGATTCAGGAATTCTTCATAATTAATAATTCTAAACATGAAAATGGTCCATATATGTGGCATAACTTATTTTTAAAATGTGATCAAGGATAAAAACCTTATTTATGCTATATACGTACCTCATCACCTCTGCAATAATAGGATAAAACAACAATTTAAAACGAATATCCACGAAATGTTGGGAGGGGGAATTTCTTAAAGCTTTGGGCACTATGACTTAAAATAATAAAACATTTCTCTAAAAGATATAACATTACATATATTCCATAAAAAACAAAACTTTGAACATAACCAAATCGTTAAAGAATAGTTTTCATTAGATTAAGAATAAGTGAACATAACCTAGAGTGGGAAACAAATACAGAAACAAAACACAAATACAGACTTCGTCACAAGTGTTTTGTACCAGGAAATTAATTAATTAAACGTTTTTTTTTCAACTTTATAATTTATAAAAAACGTGGGAAATATATTATAAAACAAAAGTTTTCTTATATAACTGTCCTAGATACTAAATCATTGGTTCAAGTCATCAGATAATAAACAACTCATACTCGACTCTGGCCGATCATTAACCAATCAGAGAACTGAGAGTGGGAATATGAGGCATGTATAAATTATTATACTTTTTTGTGTTTGTTAATTAGTTTTTCAATCAAATTACTTGTGTAATTACAAAGGTGCAGGTAAACACTGAATCCGATTGTATATCATTTGATGTAGAATAAGTATCGATACAAAAAACAACGAAGGATGTCCAGGTCTGTTTTAGGTCTAGACCAAACACCTTTTCCTACAGGTTCAGATAAGACTAAACTATCCTAAATTACCGACAACAATGTAAGGTTTCTTTCAAGCATCGTCTGTGTTCTCACATCGCCCCGGAATATTACTATTGTGTGTTATCTCAGTGCTTAAACGTCGTGTTCAGTTTCACATTTTCGTATTACGTCGCATAGTTTTGACGATGTACATGCCTGTGGGTTTATCGCGCCAGTGTATTTGTCGATACAAATAAACTTGTATATTCTCATTTGTTGTTGATAACAAAGGTTTTCCTGTGCGTGAAGCTGAGGGAGGCTCGTGTGTTATCTTGCATCCTGACTCGGTCGTGATTGTACTAGTGATTAAACCTTTCTTTTGTCTCAGATAAAAAGCTCACGTAAAGTTGCCTTGCTATCTGAATCTTACAGAGATGTACGGACGGGGTTCACCTTCCCCCTCATCGTCAGTGTGTATATATACACGCCTTCCCCCTCATTGCTGGTGTATATAATGTATACAGTCCTCACCCCTGTCTCACACAACGCACTGTACACTTACCAGCAGGCTAGGACAATACTGCGATAAAATATTGATGAC
Organism: Chlamys rubida; assembly: GCA_032359455.1. Lineage (NCBI taxonomy): Eukaryota > Metazoa > Mollusca > Bivalvia > Pectinida > Pectinidae > Chlamys > Chlamys rubida. Next base: position 10,000 of record JAUMHH010197534.1, on the reverse strand, counting down.
AATAAATCATATCGGGACTTTAGAAGATACTATCAAAAAATTGTGAAAGAAATTCATACAAAAGGAAAGTCAATGTTTCCAGGATAATTTCCATAACTCAGAATAGAATCAAGTTATGAATAATAGAACAGTGGCTGAAACTGATAACGGTCCGAAAAAAATCAAGATGTTGAAAGAATAATCTTCGTCATAAAAGCAGAGCAATAATCGATCGCACATAGCGTATATCTGCAGTAAACAACTCATAATAGTTAACATTTAGGAAAGATGCATGTTTCCAATACGAACTATAAAATACAGAGTTTAGGTATTACATTATTCAGTAAATATATGATGAAACGTGTTGATGTCCATGTGGCATACTGTGAAGCATATTATAGACTAGGTTTTAAATCTTGATTACATTTGTTTTTATAAAGGAGGAAAGATCTGGTGCCAAATGATCGAGGACTTGCCTGAGAACACAGAAGTGATGGCCTCCTTCAGCGCCCTCACCTGTAAGGAGGAGTCTGTGCCTGAGAGCAAAGACGAGGACGTGGACGCAGAGAAGAAAATTAACACCGGATTGTGCAGTCCGATCAAACGCACGCCAGAGGTCGCCTCCCCAGCAGCCCCTACAAAACCCAGTCCCAGTCATGGTAGGTTATTTATTCATTTGACCTCAACACAAATCAAGCTCAATAAAAGAACAACCCGACAGCATTCATTCAGTTGCTTTTAATAACGATAGAGAAATAGTATTGCTACCTTATATAATCTTTATTTAAACAAGCATTGCGAATGAAAGTAGATGTATACAAAACATATTCTTTCTGTATATAATAACATTTAACTTGTGTTTGGTTTGTGTGTTTCTAAACTGATGTTTATAATTACGTTTATTACAGCTGCTCTGCTGTTTGGTTGTCCGTACTGTGGCGTCCGCTTTAGCAGTGGTCGGACCCTAGACGGACACCTTACCTATTACTGTTCAAAGAAACCTCAAGACTTCTCAGTAGCGACTAAAGCAGCAGATCAGGAACAAACGTCACCCAGATCCTGTGATGACGCAGCAGGTAAATGTTCACGTGAAGCAAGCATTCCTTAGAGATATTAAGTTTAAACAACACATTTTAATTTAATCTGAAAGCATACGTCACACACAAACTATTTTAAGCAAGCATTGAGCATATATAAATAACTCTGTTGTATAGATCTATTAATATCCTATACGGATCTATTTTTTATTACTTGTTGATGTTCTGGTTGATAAAACAGACGAAACTTAAACGTCTTATCACAAGTAATTAATCAGAATATTTGTGCTTTTCAGAACAATGTACCGAACGAAAGAGGAAGAGCCCGTCCTCCCCGGATAGCCAGAAGGATTTGTTTATGAAGACTGAACCAGAATCTCCCGGAACGAGATCTGAGACGGAGAGTCCACCATCTAAAATAGCCAAACTTGTGGAGCACTACAAGTGTTCATTCTGTTCCTATACTGCAGACAAAATGTCCAGTTTGAATCGCCATATGCGTATACATAATCGAGGAGGGCGATCTCAGACTGAGCCCCGCCCAGAAAGCGTACCAGTGCCAAAATACGAAACCTATTGTAACCATTGCAATATTCAGTTTTCGTCCGTCAGTACATTCAATTGCCATAAAGAATTTTACTGTTCAAGGAGGGCCGGCAACAATGACGTCACAGAAAATGGAAGTGATAACAGTTCACCCTCACCCAACCCCAGTGCTATTTCACCAATATCCAGAGCATCCATTATGGACTCTGCAGAGTTGGCCAGGCTGCATGGCTTCATGGGTAACTCTCCGTTCATACATGGACAAACGCGTGTTATAATCGGACCTCCAATAATTGCACCGGAAGGAGTGTCCGGTATGCCAACTGTTATAGTGCAGCCTGTCGTTTCTCAAATTTCTTCCTCAGTGACCTCAAAACCGGCTGTTGTTACTTCAAGTCACCGACATTGTGAACTGCGTACCACCTCATCCACTGAACAACCTCTTGACCTCACAACTCCTAAAAAGCAGACTGATAGTTCTGAGGAACATTCGGATATCGTGAAAACCGAACCAAAAAGTCCCAGTTCTCCATTGAACCTAAAGTCACCGAAAAGTCAGGCGTCTGAGTCACCAAAACTGAGGGATGAAAGGGAGACTACTCCTAATTCACAACAGATTATGTCACCAGCTCTGATACCACCCTTGTTGCCGGTCACGCAACAACCATTCTTCAACAACAAGCCGGTCCCTCCGTTACCTGCCTCTGTCAGCAAGTGTATTGACTGTAATATAGTGTTCTACAAGCATGAGAACTATCTCATACACAAGAAACACTATTGTTCGGGAAGGCGAAATAGAACCTCTTCACCCGGTACCAGTAGTGAGGATTCTATCGGTGCGGCATCAACGCCGGGTGCAAAATCTGTTGAACTCGAAAACAACAAACGAGACCGCCATTACTCGTCAGAAACGGATATATCCGATAAATGTTCTCACAAATCAGCCAGTCCTGTGATTCAAAGCCCGAAGCCAGACAACAAGCATTCACCTGACGCTTCCAGACCATCTTCCATCCCAGACGAAATTCTATATCGCTTTTATTGTGTTCCGTGTAAAATTAAGTTCAGTTCCTCAAGCACGCTTAAAGCACACAAAAAGTTCTATTGCCCTCATGGTCAGGAAAGCGAACAAACTGTACTACCGAAAAAGCCATTGGAAGATCGTGGGAATTCTCCAGTTAACGACGACGGCGGGAACTTTAAATGTGATAGATGCGATAGTAGCTTTATCTCCGCCAGACTGCTCAAGCTGCACTTCTGTACCGGTATCACAACAGCAACGCCTCTCATGCGTTGTCCATACTGCGACTTTGTCACACACACGGACGTGCGTATCTCTGACCATATGAAGGTCCATATGCCCAGCAAGGCCTACCGTTGCACGTTGTGTGGTTACCGAGGAAACACGGTACGCGGCATGCGTATGCACGGGAAAATGCATGTTGACAGCGGAGAGGACTTCGCTGACGAGAACATGATAGAGATTGAGGAGCCTCCTTTATTGCCTGTAAAGGCGAGACATATCATAGAAAACGGCCCAATCAATATGGAAGCGGAACTGATTAGACTGAAAAATGAACCATATAAACGCAGACGCTCACGCAAATCATACGAAAAAAGTGAGAATATGCTGATTCATTCAGAGCGCCCGATCATGAACGCATGTGCTCTCTGTGGCCAAACTTTCACTGATCTGAGAAGTTTCGCTTTGCATATAAGAATGCACGAGGTAGCCGCCCTCCAGGCCGCTGCTGCTAACAGTCTCAAGTGCCAGTTCTGTGAGGATCTGTCGGAAAATTTCGATGACCTCATGAAACACATACAAAGTAAACATCCGGACAAGTTTATATTCGATCAAGTCAACAACGGGTCAAAATCAGAGTCAAGATCAGAACATACAACCCGATCTAACTCACGGGCGAGCTCCGCAAACTCACACCCTGATAGTGTCAACCAACCTGCGTCAAGTCTCTCCCCAACGGGCAGTCACCGCGACAGTAACGCAAACATAGTGGATATCAAACAGGAACCGTCCGAGAACGGATATAGCTCGCCTGCCAGTGACACTCAAAGCAAAGTCAGCATCAAAGAAGAACCGCAGGATTTCTCCGACAATGCTTCAAACAGATCGAGCGTTCACTCACCTGTAAGCGACTCAAAGTTACAGGAAAACGATACATTTAAAGATGAAGAGGTTGGAAAGCATTCAAACTCTGAAATTTCCGAAAAAAGATCTGAAAAGAAATCTCCAAGTCCCGTGTCATCGAGGTCCTATTCACCTGTGATGAAGCTACCCTCACCCTCTATAAAGAAATCTCCCTCTTTGGAGAATGACTCGTTTGCTCAGCCGTTAAACGTGCCTGTTCTCGACTCCTCTCAGATGCTCCCCTACTATCACCTCCTGCCAGGCGTCGGTTCGATGCCACGACTTGTTCCACTCTCAACGTCTCCCCCTACTTCCGGGGGTACGACCCCGGAATCGCGGTCGGAGGCCTCGGGACCACAATACTGCAGACATTGTGATATCTCATTTAAATATTTTGCTACTTTTCTCGCCCACAAAAAGTACTATTGTACAGCACGTCCGGGCGAGGAGTTCAGTTCGCCAACACAGGCGTGAATCTCGGGCAGCGAGATCTTTTCTATGAATTTGTGCCATAGACTCTCTAACTATAGTGCTATTTAGTTATTTTTCATTTAGCTAGTATATCATACATCGTCCCTCCGGACAGTGGTTTGACCAAGTAGTGCTATAGAGACAGTACGGAAGGATATATTGTACATTCCAAAACACTTCACACCTTATATATGTGAGTCAGTACGTAAGGATTTACCTTTACTTAATCAAGAAATAATTGTATCAGATATTCTGACAGCAGTAGCGGCTGCGTGTGTGTACAGAAATAGCTAGTCAGGTAGCAACTGTAACGGCGATATGATCAATGTTTGCAATATCTGTGTGTACAGTAGTACCCTATCTAGTCAGATACACGTATTTATTACAGGACAAATCAATACATTATTACCAGTATAATTTGTTTCATTTTATTAAATCAAACTGTTGAAATTGAATACGTCTTCTGTAGTGCATATATATATCCGACGGAAGTAGTATTTATAAAACAAAATCAAAATATTTAGTTTCGATTGAGGAACAGTTTTGCAATTTCCTTGTCTTAATATGAATAAATGTGATGCTATGGCAATGTCATTACAGAACTAACAAACTTTATTGTACTTTTAAAGATGTAAACGCTGGTGGATCCAACAGAATGTTTCCAGTTAAATCAAACGTGTATAGATAGAGGCCATTATCCGATATGCTAGTCAGAAACCTTTTAATCCTGTAGTAAACCTGTTATCTCTGAAGTCCATGATTCAGGGATTTCTACTTGTTGTTCAATATCAAAATAAAAATTTATATGAAGTTATTTTAAGTGTGCTTTTGTTTTGTGTTTGTGTGTTAGTATGATATGAGAAATCAGATTTTTATGATTGTTATAAAGCAATGTGATAATTCAAATCGCTATACATTCTTTAAAGTTATTCTTAAAGTTATGATGTTAATCTGCAGATATTTTTATCCTAACCTAACTTTCACGGAAGCAGAATATACATGTATCATGTATGGATATTATGAAAACGACTCCAGGAAAACCGCCGTTTATATTTTTTTAGACAAGGCTCTTTACACACGCGCTTATTCATTTATTAGTATTTTTAAGCTATTGTATAAATTAAGTCGTATATAAAGATTTTTTTTTATTTTACTTTACAGTCAGAACAAGTTCAACATTCGATAACGTATATATGCACCGGCACAACTAAAGTCTATCAGTATCTTCAAATAAACAATAATATGTTAACAGCCAATTAATAAGAAAGGGCACAGAGATCAAATCGAAAACAAACAAAACTCAATGACATCAAATCAATAGCTAAATCAGTCAACCAATTAATTAATCAACAAATCAATCAATAAATCAACAGAAGACTAGACACTGGGATCATGGAAGCAGTTATATAAAAATGAAACGTTGTCGATATTTCAGTTCATTGTCAAAGTGTGATATTAGAGACATGGTTACATGTATGTACTTTTTGGCAGTGGGCCTTTTTGTCAAGTTTAGAATGATTCCCTAAAGAAATATTGTTACTATAATGACATTTGAACTCTGGAATCATGTCTTAAACAAAGTCGAGGTTCTGCAATCACAGAAATACTTGGACTAAGACTAGAGTCAAAATTTAAATGAATTCAATTCCAAAATAATACGTTAATTAATATTTATGGAAATGTAAATATTATCGCTAAAGACAACTTTACCAAAATACTGTTTCCTCAGAAAATGCTTTTATCAGAATATTTGAACTGTGGAAATACGCCAGCCTCATGATCCCGGACAAAACAATCACGTGTAGAATTTCAGAGACAATGAACATCAAAACCATAAAAAACAATGTCTATAACGACAGAGAAGTCAACGCATATTGTAAACACGAAAACAATGTCTATAACGACAGAGAAGTCAACGCATATTGTAAACACGAAAACAATGCGACAAAATTAATAAAGATAAAACACAACAGTTAAGAAAAGGCTGAAAAAATGTTCAGGGGGACAGGATATCATTGTTGATTTCTAATGAGAGGGCCAATTTATTTTCAGTCTGATCTAAAGATTGAACAAAAACATATACAACACACCTATATTCACGTGAATGTGAAGTAGATTTAGAAAGGTCAGATGCCACATTGCGTACCATGACAGTAATAATAGGTCATCATTGGTGTTTACGATCAGACAACGTAGTTATATCGTCAGGATCATAGTGGTCAAAATAAATTATCATTATCTTCGTTTCTTTTTTGTTAAACGAATAGATAAAGTATTCACGGTCAATCAACATGAAAAGGCCATAAGACTTTGGATCAACGTTAGGTATGCTGAAAGAAATACTGCAAGGTAATACCTCGGTGAATGTTCTATTTAATACAGTAATAATACCCCAGTAATATCACTGGTCACATCCTATTAAGTACAGTGGTAATACTCTGTTGAACAGAGTGTAATAACTTACTGAAAACATAGAGGATATCTCATATTTTCCCGTTGAACGCTAGTTATATTTCAAGGATTTGGCTACTAATTTGTATATTGTATATTGTAAGTGTGAAAACACGAGTTGAAATATTAAAGTTTTCTTTCACAATGGGTGAAATATAAATGATAAAGGGAATCCCTCATTCTTTGTTCCAATTTCCCAATTTTATAATGTTGAAAAATGACAATGCAGCAAACAGTGGCAGTGCTTCATAACTTCAAAAAACTCAATACATTGTAGTGTGGGACCCGATACATTGTAGTGTGGGACCCGATACATTGTAGTGTGGGACCCGATACATTGTAGTGTGGGACCCGATACATTGTTGTGTGGAACCCGATACATTGTTGTGTGGGACCCGATACATTGTTGTGTGGGACCCGATACATTGTTGTGTGGGACCCGATACATTGTAGTGTGGGACCCGATACATTGTAGTGTGGGACCCGAGCTTCTAAAAATGACATATATGACATCACAATGACGGTCACGTACATTTCGAGTTTTCTAAATGATTTTTAAATTATTGGGATTTTATTCGCTGTATTTTCATTGGTTTAAATCGAGAAAGTGCTATTTTCATAAGTGAGTGATATCTCACTGATATGTTTCACGAGTGAAAAATAACCCCTTTATTGAATGAATATCTGCCGATTTCACAGTAACATTGTAATGAAGTCGATATTATCTTTGTGAATACAAGGATACTACCTTGATTAAGTACAGTGGTAATGTCCTTCTGAGTACAGAAATGCTGAAAGATTTTCAATTCTCGAAGGTTGTGTTTGTTAATAGCTAGCCGCTGTGTTGAACCTCGGAACTCACAAACAGAAATGTATGTGAGAGGGGAGGCAACCGCCTGATAATGGAGTACATGTCGTGTGTGTTTACATATTTCCTGTCAGTAAAATAAAATAAAGAACACATTTACATGTTATAAAATGACATTTCAATTTGTCCTCTGAGCTAAATCATTTCACTGTATTTACATAAGAAACCAGGAACTTAACAGACTCATCTGTATTTTACATCTATTTAAATTTTTGATCATTATTAAGAAATTGTAACTAAACATTTTTACTCAATCACATTCCAATATCTTAATCAAATATAATCTCATAGTGTTATGTTTTAATGAATATGTGATTATAGTTAAATATGGCCTATCTTTGTGTGTGTGCTGTTTTATGAGCTTGTTTACCTTTCTGCATGTTTGTATACTTTTATTCAAAAAATGAAGTTTCTTGTATCTTGTGTAAAATATACCATCCGGTATTAAACATTATCTTGTTACAATAGACGTTCCTGTTAATCAAAATAGGATATACTAGTTACTATTTACTGAATATTACCAGTGTCACCGTCACCATGTCGCCATAACATTATGCAGGGGTCAAAACGTGTTCTTTCTGCTAAATACTAGCAGTGTAACTACCCTAATTACTAAATACTAGCATTGTAACTACCCTTATTAATAAATACAAGCAGTGTTACTTCCCTAATTACTAAATAATAGCAGTGTAACTACCCTAATTACTAAATACCAGCAGTGTAACTACCCTAATTACTAAATACTAGCAGTGTAACTACTCTAATTACTAAATACTAGCAGTGTAACTACCCTAATTACTAAATACTAGCAGTGTTACTTCCCTAGAAGCAGTGCCATCATTATCTTGTATTGACTTCATACTAGCAGTACTACATCTTCTCTTCAAACCATCAGTATATAACGAATCAATTATATCAATTATATGGTTCATTATCATCACATGGTATTCATTTAGTATGTAGGTTCAAAATCTACTGAACTAGCTTTAGTATCATGAAACATTTCAGTTTATGTGCAAAGAAAGATAAAAAGGATTTTTTCTTTGACTTTAATGCCAATTTACATGTATACAAAAGCCTAGGCCCTGTAATCAAAAATATGTTTTGCTCAAGTGTTTTACACGAATATTAATAGTTATTTCTAAAATCGCATATATGTTTTATCTTACCGTCTGAAAAAACAGTAAATTACAAGACAAAATGTACATATTATTACATAGGTATATTAGAAACAAAAAAAAAACAATCTTCGTTCTAACAGCATCAACAGACGTGACCACCCTGTGGCGGCAGTTAACCCCCAAGCTATACATGGGAGGATATGCGATTTGTGGCGATCGACCGCCCTTCCTCGTGGGACAAATAACGACGACAGACCACAGAGAGAGCTACCGGATAAAACAAATCCAGAGCACCTAACCTCTTAGGATGAACGAGCGCTGTGAGCAGCTAACCTCTTAGGACGAACGAGCGCTGTGAGCTGACGACTTCCATCAATCCATAAAACTTCTCTTAATACAGTTACTCACACTACTGAAATTACATAGTATTCTCTGTATTCACTACTCACTGAATACCCTTTACAGATCTCAGTCTATACAGTTTAACCTTTAGTCTGTGGTCGTGTTTCGTTAATTATGTTTAGGCTTCCTTTAGGTTCTAAAAGGTTTTAGTTACAATCTTTACCAAATAGATTATTTTACACATTCATTTCAAGTCACGTATCCAAGTTATCTATATTTTCTTACTTGTTCTAGGACAAAGTATTTTTCTTACATAGTCACAACAGTTATCATATTTTCTTGCTGTTTATCAATCTGATTAAAATGATATCTTCGCATCGCTCCCGTTTACTGATATACCGCTTACACTCGACACATCAGTAAACGGGAGCGATGCGAAGATAGGATTGTAATTAGATTGGTTGTTTAACTATTTACTTCCTTATATGTTGTGGCAATATATATGTGGCATATTTGGTGTAAAGTAGCCGGTCGTTTAAATAGCACGTTGCTCAATGCTGTAGAGGCTGACACAGAGGGACGAATTTGTATATTTATTCACTTATCAGTTCGTCACTTTGTTCAACTAATTATTTCCCAACTAACCTCATAGTTGAAAACAAGTTCATATTAATCTTGACTTTCAACAATTGTTGAACGCCGCCTCATATCCGATCTAAATTGTGTGACTCCTTTACTTGTATTTCTGTCCTGGATTGTAAAACCTTTTTCTATTCGTCCCTTTTTCCATAGGATTTCCCGGGATTCATCGGTGGTAAACTCACTTAAATCGTTTCTATAATTATTAGGGCTTTTCACCAACTGGTGAAAAGACCTATTGTTTTTGTTATGTTTCTTCTTATAATTATTATTATTATTCTGCCATGATTTTGTATGCAGCTAATCTTTTGATTGGTAGCAGATGAGTTAATAGTATTTCACGAATATTGTAGGCCAAGGTCTAAACGTGTGCATGCAACTTTTTCAAGTAGGTCAAAAT
>JAUMHH010197523.1:3143-13616 GCA_032359455.1 Chlamys rubida | reverse complement strand
TGTGTTTCAGAATTACACTTTCGTGGTCAATGTTGCTATTACTAAAACCTTGGCTTTGAGGAAGGAGTCTTGGTATGAGTAGTTTGAACGCGACAACGAAACCTGTTATATGTCTTAAACAGGTTTGTTTGTTTTTGTATTACCATACTACATTTGAAAGGAATTAAACAAATAATTTCTTGAAGTTCTTGCCATTTCGACGGAATGCCTTTATTTGGCAATGAAAAGAGGGCATATCTCTGCCGAATAACGTTTAAATGTCACGATTTAAGAACTCATTCAAAGCATTCTGGTAAAATCGGAGAACTATTGTTTGGGTTATCGTGTACACAAGCAACAGTTAACGGCAAAAATGAAGTACAGTGTTGCTATGTCAAGTGTGTTATACTCAAACGCGGAAATTTGAAACTCGTCAGAAAAACACGTAATATATGTTGAATAGTATTGCTTCTACAATATAGCATTACTATACTAAAATTGGAAGGAATTGATAAAAAAAATAAAAAAAAGTTCTTGCATTTACCACACAATGCCCTTATTTGGCAATCAAAGGAGCATAGTCCCACAATGAAATAGGGACAAAACTCTACGAATGGCATTTAAATATCACGATCTAAGAACTCATCCAATGCATTCAGATAATGACACATCCAACCATGTTTGACAAAAATTGAAGAACAATTGTTTGAGTTATCGCGTAAACAAGCCACAGCGTTGCTCTGTCAAGTGTGATGTGCCACAACGCAGAAAGTTGAAACTCGAAAGAAAAACCCGTATTATATGTTGAACATTATAGTTTCTACCATTACTGTACTAAATTTAAATGAAATTGATAAAAAAATAAATAAAAACTTCTTACATTTACTACACAATGCCCTTATTCGGCAATGAAAGGGACAAAACTCCACAAAAAAATGCACGTAAAATTCTGAAATGCGAACTAATTGGTATGCAATATGTGTATATCATAATATGACCCGTCGGACGATGGGTGTATAAAATGGATAGGACCACAATTATATGTGGGAGAGATTGCAGAGAAAAAACCAAACGGAATGGCAAAACACGAACAAGGAATGAATGTAACTTCTGTGGGAACAAACATCATTAAAAAAAACCAGATGTATGACCCTGTTCAACACAAATTTAGTTACCTATCATATACATTAATTATCATAACGAATTTTGCTATATATCCCTGACACTTGAATTCGACCCTGTACTCTCCTTACACAAAAAGGTTCAAACGCTGTCATGCGTTACCTCCTTGCCTACCAGGGCTGGCTATTTCAGATTTACACAGACAAAATTGTCACCGACATCATAGTTATGTAAATTTCATGAATTTGATGGAATTCGATTGATTGATTGGTTTCCGCGTGAATGTGGTTCAAGTTTAAAGCGACATTGCCATGGAAAGTATCTTTATTTTTCTGTCTACTTATATCAACCTTTTATTTCCTAACGCCTTGCTTGGCAACACCTTACTGTAGGTTTTAATGTTGAACGTTCGCCCAGGTGAGGAAGGCAATGGGTTCTATCCCCATGCCGGGACATATCAAAGTCCTGAAAAATGGTTGTTGTTATTCCCTGCTTAACGTACAGCATTTAGGATAATGGCAACAGCTGGTTCACCCGTTGTCAGTATAATGTGACCGGGCGGAATGCTGTGCTCGGTGCCTTCGGCATGGTATTTCAGTGAGATAGCACTATAAAGTCGGTATCAGTTCCGCACTATCACAAGGAGGTAAATGCACCAACATAATTGCCGTGACGTGAGTCGAACTCGGAACCCTTCGGTCATGAGCCCGGCGTCCTACAACTAGACTACCGCGCCTCCTTAATAATAGTTATGTCCAATGTTTTGAGTCATGAAGATATATCGGGGCCCTAATTATCGGATTTTCAGGCACCTGTAGTCACGTGACAAGATTTGAAAATTGCTACCCATTCCTGTCATAAGGCCTGCACAGATAAAGATTCAGCGAAAATTTATATAGCAATAAAAGAGACTCATGAAATATTGTTCAATTTGTGAGTCCAGGGGATTCGGAGTTACATCAGAAGGATATGATTAACGCATCTTGCTTATCACATCCATTCATCTTCATTTTAACATCACAGAGATAACGTTTGTTACCAAGGTTAATTCCCGAACGTGTTAACATGTTTGCTGCTCTGTTCCGTTTCCAGGACACAGAAATTAACACGCACGTCGATTTCATCAGCAATACTAATGGAGGTTCCACCATATATGGTAGTAAAAAGTTGTCTATGTATTCCATTTAAGTGTCTATTAACACCTTCACAGCTATTAATTTCGTTTCAACTGAATTTTAAATTACATTTGTAGTAAACACATATTGAATTTACAAATTATCGCCGGTATAAAGCGATTCTCAACACATTAAAAATGGTAATTTGATTTTAAGTTAAAACGAGTTAAATAAGTCAAATTAAGTGTCATACATAACAGTGAACATTGTTTGTTGTATTTGGCAACTTCTCCGTCGTTAGATTAACTCATTCACCCCTGAAATTTCATAATGAACTATACCAACCTTGGAATTGGAGCAGTTCAAATGTGTTTTCAGGGGTGAATGAGTTAAAGGACTACAGAAAACCATCGCTGGTTACCCCCGCTTTATCCCTGCGCTATCTCTCCATTGGAGCACAGAAAATTGACAGAAAATTTAGGGTAGTAAGCCCCTACATTTGTAGCATTACCGATATATCTTTGAAGAACGAAATAGCTGTTTGATGCTGTGTAATTTATTTTTGTCAAAATGTATCTATTATTAAAATTACAATTAAAGGTGCAATCAGCTGTGTATGCTAGGATCATCATTTACATCTCGCGCATTCCAATTACGAGTGAAATGTTACGATGGTTATTTGAGTTTGATCACTCAAACTATACATTGTATAGTTTGAGTGATAAATTAACATGTCCTAATTACCGTTCACAATTAGGTAAACAGTTTTTGCATATGACGTTATTTATAAATTATGCTCAACTGTGCATATCAATGAATGCGTTGATCTAGTTCTGACGTCATCTACTGACCATAGTAATAACAACTTTGACAACCCTTAATTGAAAACTCGTGTGAGATAGTCATTAGCATTGACGTCACAAAAGAAACCTTCGCTTTATTTACACATCTGACAAACGATTTAGAATGGCGACGTATAACCAACTTCCGTTTTGAGAGAAAGGTCATTAGAGGATTTGAGAAAGCTCTTTGTATATCTGCGCAGCGACACCTGAACGACTTCCGGTTATGTATACCTACTTTATTACTTCGGCTCGTGTGAATATACTGACGTATATAGAACGAATCAATAAGTAGATCGATGAAGGCATTTGTAAAACCTTTGTACTCGAAACATCTTTAAAAAAAAAAAAACGTATTATGTTGCAGAAATAGGTATCAATCAGACGTTCAGTTAGGTCAATTGCGTATATAATTTTGTTGGTTTGAATCTGTGAACTTATTTGATGACCAATCAAAACATTTAAATACAACTTATGAGTATAATGCTATGGCATGACAGAGTTTACAGTAAGGCCTACTCTACACAGTTATTACTATATTGATCGAAATAAAGTTTCGAGAAAAAAAGTTTAATTATTTCCTTTCTAAAAATAATGTGTTGCTTCGTTTCATAAAGACAAAAAACACATATTCTGCTCACGCGCTCGTGTTTCCCCGGTCATATTTCACTTATTTGAAATGAGCAAGAGGCACCATACCCGAGTCCCGAGTGACTGAGGCCGACGACAACAATTTATGGCGCGGAAGTCAGGTAATCTTTACTGTTGTGTTATTTTTTTTCAATTATGGTTTAATAAAATAATTATTGTCCTTGCGGTAGGGAATCATGATAAGTTCCTCACGAATATTTCTTAACCGAAATTAAACATGTTTCTGGAGGGCGAGGTCTAGGACAAACAGAACGAGGCCTTCTGACACAAGAGAATGCACGACGACCTCGTTTCTGTCCACCATTTCCTCAAATCCGTTCATTTTCAAAACAATCGTACTTATAGTTCGGGTTACTAGCACAAGTACAGTGGGTGAACGTACTCCTGCGGTAACAGTCAGTGTAAGGCACACATAACGGGGATGCGTTCGCCATCTCGTCGGTTTTATTTGTGATTTATAAATCTTATAGTGCTCCCTCAGTGATACTCAAGCCCTAAAATGATCGTTCTAGCTTGTTCTGACGACTTACAAGTCTGCAGAAGAAATAAACAAATTGAGAAAAGTTAGGTCATTTGGTACAAAGCGAAATAGAAACCTGGGGACACGCACTCTTCATTTTAGATAACGAAGGCACACTTCGAAAGTTCCATGCCTACATGTATATACTGTACAGGTATATGTGCCAGCTACCTCATCCTGTCAAACGCTTAACCTGCTCTGACAGTAGATCTACCAATGGGCGGATTGGTGGAGTGGTTAACGCTCCGGCCTTCCACGCGGGCGGCCTGGGTTCGACCCCCGAAGTCGTCGTTCTCTTGGATATTCAGAGAAAGTGTTTTTCTCCTGCTCACACAACTCCAACAACCCAGGTGGAGTATAAACTGGTCTGGGGTGGATGTTTCGGTATCTGTGCTGTAGCATTCAAGCGATGTGGCGCTATAAATGATGCCGTTGGAAGTACGGTCCGACTACAAACAGAACACATTACATCTCCAGCACTCACGCAGGCATACACTCATAGGGATATATTAGCCAGGTGGCATAGGACAAGTAGTTAGCGCCTGATAAGGCAGCTCATGCGGATTCCTCAAACATGTATTGATTAATGTATATGCTAATTGTATTAATTGTATATCTATGTACTGTAAAGCGCTTTAGAGTGGCCTATGTTAGCTAAATATGGCACTATATCAAATGCTGTATATTATAATTATTATTACCAATCATGTCGTAACATATCGGCTAATTCCGTCATGGTTTCTGAGCCTTGACGGAATTGGCCGAAATGTTACGATTGTGTTAAGTTGTCGATGCGTTACCAGCTCCAAGCATGCTGTACAGACACGATACCATACACATTTGAAAAGTGATATCTCCTTTAAGGATTTTTTCCTCGCGAATATTGTAATATTCAGTTTCTTTATTCGTTTACTACGTGTGCAATTTCAGTTCACTGATCAAAAACATAGCCACTGCTTATCTTGCCAATGAAGTTTTTGCCCAAGAGTTCTCTTTTAACTCCAACATATATTGTAATACAAATTTCATAGAATATCGATAATTTTGCCCCAAAATGAAGAGATGGGAATGAAACTATTGGCCCAGATCTTTTCTCTAATACAAAAAAAAAAAAAAAAAAACACAGTTAAAACGAGTTTAGGATTTCATTTTATAGTTTGAATCATAAAAAAATTATACGAGTTTGTCATCACAATTAAATGACTTGTGTAACAAAATGAAAGCAACAATAAATCAATATTAGAAAGAATTTATGCAATGGATTTAAAAGAAATGCTAAAGAACACCATGACTTGTTATATACTATACTATTCTTATGTCACTCATTTAGCGGCTAGATCTTCAGTTTCGATTATGATGGATAGTTATTTGGTCTATCGTGCTAAGTATTAAACATAGTGGTCGGTAGGTGCAGTGAAAAACGCACACTCACCTTCCACAATCGGACGTGGAAAGTTTACCTGTCCGACGACGTGGGTTTTCTCCGGGTACTTTGATTGAGTGATTGATTGATAGGTTTTACGTCCTCTCCACTACCGAGTAGTTCGGTTATCCAGCACACGATCAGGGTACTTCATTTCCCTACCTTATTAAGGCCCCATCCTCCTTAACAGCACGCTAACATCCGGGCCAACAAGACTGATTCATTCAAAGTTGTAATAAGTTCTTTTACAATTATTGTAAAAAAAAAAAATAGAGTTTGAACATTTAAGTATTTAACAATGTTAATGATATATTATTGACGTATGCACTAATCATCAAAACGTTCTTCTAAGCAATTCAGGTCAGGGTGGTCACTTTGTCAGGAAGTAAGCAGAAACTCACGAGACTACATCACTCCCATAATGTATTAATCGCATGAATGAAGTTTGGGTTACTTGAGCCGTTTTACAATGCATTTACTATATAATAAACCGATGGGTCAAAAGACCCAAGGTAATAAAGAGCTTGAACACGTTTTTTGTACAGTTTGAGGAGGGAAACCACCTGCGGGACGTGGTTTAGCTTTAAAAGTCGAAAATAAGTTTGAAATCAGTTAGTGTGCATATACCGTGGATTGTTTTGGGGCGTCCCTGACCTGAATATATCACTCGAATCGGGAAATATTCTACACCAAAGATAACCTGCCATCTTTTGTGAAACGTTTTCGCGTTTGGTTGATACTTTTGAACCATAATACGCTAACGAAAGTAACCATCATATTTCTTCAATCCAATATTATCAATAAACTGTAGAATATACAATCTTTGGGAGACTATCTGTTGTCTAGTTCAATGAAAATTCTGCAAAACAAAAAATGGTTTTTATGACGAGTTGCATTTTTAGAAGACACGTTTGGTCCGAGTCGTTAGTTGTAATTTGACAAGTAAAGGGAGATAAATCGGATACAGCCTGCCGTTGACGAGTGCAGGTAAGCCAGAATCAATGTATTATTTAACTCAAGCCTATGAAATGATATAGGGGCCCAATAGCTTGTATGTATTGGAGGAATGTCCATAAATCCCTCTTGTTTTCTTACTTATCAAGTTTAACTTACAAATAAAAAATGGCATTTGCCACCGCTACTCCAATAAGTAATATCAAGTTTCTGTTTTAATCGTTAAGGTTAACCCGTTTCATTGTTTTATCAATTGTTCTGCCTATTTCCAATGTTTATGCGCTGATTGTACATAAAAGGTATTTTTGGATAAGCATTAAACTTAGTATAGATATTAGTTATATAAAGTTATTTAATCTGTGAGAGTTTCATACTTATCCCACAATGCCTTTTTACTTAAAAACACATTTTCTTGTGTTTTGGAATACAGGGACTAAAGTGCATCTACTTGCTCAACACTTTGTTAGGGAGAACAATGCATTGAAATCTCTACAATACAACCCATAATTGTAAAAATCGTTACATATACTGTCAGATCTAGAACAATAGAATAGCAAGGCAATTACTGTCGGGCGCTTGATGACGAATCAAAGTGTATTGCTGCTAAATGAATTGTTTTCAGTTATATACATGTATGTAGATAGACCGCTCTCCGGCTATTTGCACGTTTTAAAGTTATACAGTGAACTGGGTCAAGCGCCTCACCAAAGCCAATCTTATCGCCTTCTTTTGTATTTGGCCTCACAGCTTCCTTTAGCACGGCACCAGTGGCTTAACTACTACTTTCTGCTGCTCTTGGTGCTACACCATACCATCTACCCTCGCTATCTACCTTCTGTTAACCCCCATCACCACCCCCATCACCACCCTCATCACCACCCCATCACCACCCCCATCACCACCTCCATCACCCCCTCCATCATTTGTGGCGCTGCTACCTTTTGCTCATATAGAGTTCAAGTGATGCTCTAAAATAGCATAAGATATGATACATTATCCCCTGGCGTTATTAGGACTTTTCATTAACCCTTTCACCCCTAGGTAACTTTAGTGGACTCTTCCATGCATTTATTGGGATGAATCCATTATGGTCTACAGTGATGAAAGGGTTAACTGGTGAAAAGATCTATGATTTTTGTTATGTATTATTAATATTATTATTATTAGTAGTATTACAAGCTAACCGAAACATAATATATAAAATAGTGTCCTTTTCAGTAACAACAAGTGAATCTTATTTATTATAAAATGAAATATATAGGCAGACAGGGTTATTGCCATCAAGTAACCATATACTTATATTAAAGCAGGATGGAATTGAAGTGTTATTCATTGTTGACATATTTGTCGACATATGTCACAGTGATCAGCTGTCTGGCCAGTTTCAGCCTTATCAGGACAGAGGCATTTAAAGAATTACAGAACGTCTGCATTTAGGATTGCTCAGCTTTTTGCATATTTGGTCATCACTAATGTATGCTTACATTGGGGTGATCATTCAGAGTTTGTCCGAAATAACTTATTTCCTTTATTGCCTTTTCATGTGTTTTGGTTAACAAAAAGAAGATCGCTGTGATATTGAAACAATCCTGATAAAACGTTTTCATTAAAAGCCATTCTAGGCAAATAAATATTTAATAATGGGGCTAGACCCAAGGGTGCATCTATGATTGTGTTTAATTCTTGATGCCATGTAAGCACAATTTTGGTTGTATGGTTGGAATATCAAATACATGTATTTCAATGTTACAAATCTGTACTAAGACCTAAGGGGCGGGGCTGAACCCTGAAAGTAATTATTGTAGCCTACGGGTATCCATATCTTCATGACCAGCAATTACATAAATGGTTGTCTGTCTTCACCATTTCCATGTACACATGTAATGACCAAGAGACTAAATCCTAAGGGATCAGCATAACCAGAAGGCTATCATAATAGCATCTTTTAATGCCAAGCCAGCATATATATGGTCCAAGGGTTGAGGTCTCAACCGTTCCATGATTTAATCCAAACACGTAGTCCCCATGTCCATGCATCATAACTCTCTCTCCATGGTTATTGCACCGATATACCCCTTTCTTATTTCAATTGACCCCTATGAGGTGACCCCTTTCTTATTTCAATTGACCCATATGAGGTGGCCCCTTTCTTATTTCAATTGACCCCTATGAGGTGACCCCTTTCTTATTTCAATTGACCCCTATGAGGTGGCCCCTTTCTTATTTCAATTGATCCCTATGGGGTGACCCCTTTCTTATTTCAATTGACCCCTATGAGGTGACCCCTTTCTTATTTCAATTGACCCCTATGAGGTCCCGCACAAGTGTTGTTACACTAAGTGTCAATCCCAAAATCCAAGATGGCCTCCGTTGTGTCTGATTAGCTGGGACATTTTCGACTTTTCTCCTTACTTGTTACACTTGATCCTTCCGAGGTCCCGAACAAGTGATACGTTTCATGCCTCACAGCTCATGTTTATCACAATTTCGAGTTCATTTTGTTTTCATTTCAACACTTTTTAATGGAGGACATATATTATCTGTATGTACATTGTGGTCCGTGGGGCGTATTCTGGTTATCCGCTAGCCTATCATTTTGATGTATTTGTTCTGTAGTTTTAAAGAATTTACATAAAAAAATACAACAAACACACACGTGTATGATATCACATACGTTGGTTAGAGGGTTATACGGAGTCGTAAAAAGTTGATATATATTGATCGACATAGGTGTTCAAACTAAAACACTCACCCGTACAGACATGTGTCATACAGGCAAATGTCTTGATAAATCAATGATATTGACATCATAGTGTGTTACTAGCATACATAGCCACCTGGACGTCAGTTTAAGCCGTTCGCGATGTTACAGAAGATCTCATTTTTCATTGTTGTAGTACTGACCGTTCTAGTTTCAGTTACCTGGCTGGTCAGATTAAATGGCTTCTGCTACGAGACCAACACATACAGGTCAGTTCAATTCTTTTAGTACCTTGTTGTACTTCCGTATTATTTCACTCTCAAATACCATATATATGTATTGCATTTGTATTATGACTTTATTATAAATATCAATGTAATTTAAAAAAAAACAAAAAAACATAGAGCCTATTTTTTTTACTATAGTACCATGTTACCGTAGAGTACATATACCATCAATATATTAAAATACAATAGTAACTTATTGGTCTTCTTGTTTCAACACAAAGCGTGTCAAGAGTTTTTGGTATCATAACGAAAACAATACCTCCTCGGCATCATGAGACTGTACGACAATATTTTAGCATCTGTTACACCACTGTGTCACTTTGAGCTGTGCCATTTCCGTCTTAGCGTCTTTTTTAACGGTAAGCAGAGATTATGAAAGGTATTTCTATAAAAACGGCACACCCAAATATTCATTTCTTTCAGTGACACAGTACGAAAAAGTACCGTTAGTGTGTTTTAACATGTTTGCCAAGTCATATCTTTGTTTTGAATAAATAACCTATATGCCTATGCAGCGAACAAAACCAACTTGTATTAGTTGGTCACCCGTGCTAATAGTCTTTATAATATGAGTTGCATTCCAAAAGTTTTGACTTGATAATTTCTATTACACGCTCTAGGACAAAATTCTCTGCAATATAGAGAAGTACGATTTAGTTTGTACGGCCACTAATTGTAGGTTTTTCTGGATTTCACTCCAATATTTTCTAATGTTTTCCACAATCGTACTAGGGCACTATATAGTAGTGGTCTGTGTTTCCACAATTGTACTAGGACACTATATAGTAGTGGTCTGTGTTTCCACAATTGTACTAGGACACTATATAGTAGTGGTCTATGTTTCCACAATTGTACTAGGACACTATATAGTAGTGGTCT
>JAUMHH010197512.1:0-13617 GCA_032359455.1 Chlamys rubida | reverse complement strand
AACAATGACCGCTACTATTGACTGGTTCACTATATAAACAATGACCGCTACTATTGACTGGTTCACTATATAAACAATGACCGCTACTATTGACTGGTTCACTATATAAACAAAACTTTTAAAAATTAGCACGGTCCTTTTTATCTTATTTTATATCACAGGTGAAAACTATTACGCTTCACAATTATGCATTAGCAAATGATTTAAACATTTGTTTTTATAGTTTAATATTGTCCCCGAAATAATGTTTGTTTGAATTACGGATTGGTTTGACAGCATCACCAGTACGCAGAGGAACCCGGACTAATCAATGTATTGTTTGAGCAGGGAAATTTTACCTGGCCTTTAATATGTGTGGTAATGTTCGTTCTGAAGCATTTAATATTGACATTTAAACTAGCGTATCTTGTACTGTGTAACTCGTCAACTGCATTAAGACATTTATGTACACAGTTTTAAATCCGTCATTGTTGAATTATCTGTTTTCGGGTATATTATTGGTTTCAAAGCATTGCTTTTCAATATTTATTCGGGAATCAATAGTCTTTTACTCGTCATTTATCATCTGTATTCGGTTATTAATGTAGTCATGAACCAATCATTTATCAATATCTATCAGGTTTTTATGGAAGTTTCAAATCCATGTTTTATCGTCCGTATTTTGGTATTTTTGTGATTTTAACCACATATTTAACAGCTTTATACTTATATATCTGTTGTGCTTATGTTTGTTTCATGTCCACCCTTGTCGTGGTCTTTTAAGCAATACTTAAGTGGATTTGACAGCACTGTCACCTTATGTGGTTTAGGAAACGCTCACATGTAATAATCTGAGTAAAATATTACAGCATTATCAATTACTAATAATTCAGTTTGCATTTCCATCAGATAATCATTATAACACGAAACACCAAGCAGTGCCCATATCACGGTTTCGTTTTCCACACCGAAGGAAGTGTTTCGTAAATGCATAGCCAATCAGAACGCGTTTTTACACAATGTATAAGCTACCGTGCTAGCGGAACTAGATAACTTAAGTGTGCAGTAGTACAGGTATGCCGTCACGTGGCCCGAGTACCATTACACATGTCCCAAATAGTGGACCGTCATATCCTAGTGTGTAAAATATTCCTTATAGTGTAACTCCACCCACAGCGCTGGTAGCGATCCATATGTCAATTAACTCCACCCACACCACTGGATCACCGCTGGTAGCAGTATGTCAATTAACTCCACCCACAGCGCTGGTAGCGTTATCTCAGTAACCTTGCTTACACTAGTTTGTTTTGATATATTTGTATAAAACCACGATTACGTGATAACAGTGCATATTTTGCAAAATGGTAAAACATAAATTAACCAATACTTTCTTATTTTAAGGAATGTTATGTACATTTATGTAAAAGTGACATTTAAAAAAAATACCGTTCTAAAACGTTTATAGAGAAATTAATTCAACAAGCTTTATATTACCATGTTACAATGTACTATGTAAGAGTAGATTGTGCTGTTCAAGTAGTTCCATATTACGTGTATAGAACATGGTCAATGTGGGCTGTTTTAATAACAATTATAAAGATACAAATATTATCAGCACGTATTCTCTTTCTCTTCCACTTTATAATCATGAGAGATCTAGATACCATTCTTAATCCCGTAGATACGGTCGAGTTACACATGTTATATAGACATGACTACATTACAAATGCAGTATTTTTCCATCCGTATTCTGGTTTTTCCATAAACATGCATGACAGGTGTCGGTATGGACGGATTGAATTACTTACTGTGTTCACTGACCACAGAAAAACCAGATTATATGTATTGTAGAATCTATGCCTTAATTGTATAACACCAATGCAATGTATACACTTGTAAGTTTCATTTAAATTAGAGATAGTTTAAGAAAGTAATAACACACAACAACGAAATTTGCATTTTGTAAAACAATAAACCACAGCCGCTCAGAGAGGGTCCAAAAACTAAGTTCTGAAATAAGTTTTGATTTTCATTCCATAACATATCTATTTCAATCACATAATATTCATAAACAAGAAAATATCCGAAGTGTTAACAAAAACGACAAACCGATCTAAGAAAAACAGAGAATACCGTATCCTTATAACATACGTGTGTTACACGTTCATCTGTTACTTATCTGTTTGTACACATTGCTATTAGATAAACTATACAGATTGTTGGAGATATTCCGAAAATGAATTAAAGGTTTTGGAGGTATTCCGAAAATGAATTAAAGGTGTTGGAGGTATTCCGAAAATGAATTAAAGGTGTTGGAGGTATTCCGGAAATGCATTAAAGGTGTTAGGGATGTTTAGATAATAAATAATAGGTATTATAGTCAAAAATACGATCGGAGTTGTTCACGTTCAGATGCACATCCAACCCAATACAACATTACAGTTGTATGTTGAAAGCCTATATGGAAACCCTCATTTCTGTTCTCTCTGTCGAACTTTAGAAAAGGATTCTACTAAAACCTTTCCATACCACATTTCGAAACTAGGCTGTAGATTTCGTTATAACATTGCTTATGTGGCACACATTCAACCCTTTTTGAGGTTTATCATACAGATAGTCACAACGCTCCGGTAGCTCGGGATTTTATGAGAGTCAAATGCCGATGTTTTTAATACATTGTACCATGCTACCCTATACCAAAAATGCATCGGCAATATAAATGTACGATTATAAAGTATTTTGGAATATATTCCCACGACAACGACCAAGATGAAACATACTGAAGATGAAATCGGGAGAACGATTGAGTTCCTGATTGACAATGACGAAATTTTCAAGCATTCGAATGGGAACAAGATGTTTTGACCATGTCGATCTAATATAACCTCCAGAAGACAAAAACCCCATTACAAACTCTACCACATCTCTCGCTTACCTCGATCTTTACTCTACTACATCTCTCGCTTACCTCGATCTTTACTCTACTACATCTCTCGCTTACCTCGATCTTTCCTCTACCACATCTCTTGTTTACCTCGATCTTTACTCTACTACATCTTTCTCTTACCTCGATCTTTACTCTACTACATCTCTCGCTTACCTCGATCTTTACTCTACTACATCTCTCGCCTACCTCGATCTTTCCTCTACCACATCTCTCGTTTACCTCGATCTTTACTGAAACATGACAAACAGGGAAGACTTACATAATTTAAACATATTTAATTTGTCATCAACAAAAAGGATCAGGCACACGTTATCTCAACATAGAAACGCCTTCTACTTAGCGTTTCCATAAATTTGATGATTAAGATTTTTCGATCCTGAATTTTACCTTTCTCGATATTAACAAACCTGAAACTCAAACCTTCCACATTTGATTCTGTACTCTATGTATATAAGAAATGTTTTAAGTGGCGTGAAATACGCCACCTTTCAGTGCATTCATTATTCTGAAAAAGGCGGTCTTTTTAGCAAGCTTAATGTAAACACATACAAGGGAACACGCCTGTCAAACACATCGCTCAATGACAATATCTATTATTAAGAGATAACTTTATATTGAAAGCGTGTGTTCATATTATTCTGACATGTAAGAGAAAACTGGCGTGGTAATTAATGCACAAAGAGCAATGTAAATATAAAACCTATAACGTCGTATGCACTATAGGTACATAGTATATTTTAAAATACGTGAACATTGTTGGTGTTAATACAAAACTGTATCAAGCTTTATACTTCATACTTGTGTTGGTGTAAATACGAAACTAGGTGATACACTAGGCAAAGTATAAATACGAAACTAGGTGATACACTAGGCAAAGTATAAATACAAAACTAGGTGAAACAAAAAGTATGAGTATAGACTTGTTTTTTATTTGTAAAAACATTCATTACATAGTCTGTTAAAGTGATCCTTGCTTGGTACGTCGTATAAATTCATATCACTATGCTCGCAATCACTCCACAGTTAATCCCAAATATGCAAATTCAATTGTTTCTTTAATTGCTACAGAAGTCATTTCCGTAGAAATTGCGTTTTATTAAAACTCCGGATCTTTCTGATCTCATTTGTTGCCGACAATCAGGAGGCTACAGTTACATACAAGCAGACTATACATTTCCGGCTATTGTTTACATGTACATCCTCTCGGCCACTGCCATTGTTTAGATGAGCCTAATCTTCCTTCCGGTCGGTATAGATGCTTTCAAATTGTTCAATTTTATATTTATATTCATAGTTAGTATTTCTGGGCTTCTAGGCATTTTAATTTTTAACACGTAATAGTGCAAAATAACAAATACTTTCTATTTGACAAATCAATCAACACCATGATTTTGTTTGCACTTGTCAAGACCAATGTAAAGTATACTGCTACACTTTGTAACCAAATAATACCGCCAGTCCTTTGTCTAACCCAATGTAAACTACTCTGCTTTTATCCCGTCAGACATTTGTCCATCTCTATCTATATCCTGCCCTTCTGGTCTCCCGCTTTACATGTACATTAATCCACATTTATCTATACCTTTTCGTCTTTCACTTGTCTACTTCAACCATTGTATTATACCTTTTTTATCTCCTCACTTAAGTTAAACCGTTATTTTGAGTGTCTTTCTGTCGATTCTGATACTTGTAATCGTTATACGCGTCATGGCGGCACCTGACATTGTGATTGACATCCATTTATTGTAATAGTTTCCATTGAATGTTGTTACCAACATTTCAACCGGCTGATATGTCACTAAATAAGTACGATAATTTCGTATAGCGATGGAGATATAGGCGAATACGATTTAGTTTACATTTCATAGCTACAGGACCCGTATTCATGAAACCGTTCTCATACTCAATCATGCATTCTTTGCTCAAACCAACTTTTCTTGTAACTCGCTTAAATCAAGTCAAACGATCAAAAAGTCAAATATGAACAATGAAAACAGTTTTCGGTTTGACGTCTCTTCAAGGTTTTCCAAATCGCTGACAAAGTAAGATTGTTTTTAGTTGGAGTACATAGTTGATGCTTGAGCACGAGGACGGTACATGGATACGGACCCAGGACTACATACTTCATCTGGAGACGTCAAGAGAGAACACATAATTTGATTTCGGTACCGTGCATCGTCTTTTTATTCTGTTGAATGTCAAATATTTGACACACGTGCTATCGAGATATTTCTATTGCTGGTGTTTTGTTCTAATATTAAACTAAACAGTTGTCTCTGTAGCATTATTTGGAAATTGGACTCTTTCGTAGACCGAGGTTCGTAACGCCAAGTAACACTTTAGCGTCCGTCATAGCCACACTTTTATTGTATGGAATGTCATTTACGGCAACACGTGTTTTAGTTTTTTTTCAAATATCATCATTGTGGTACATCAAACTAGAAATGTATCTGTAATATCATTTAGAAGCTTTGTTATCATGTAATATTACATTAACACCTCCCTTCTAACACGTCAACCATCATCATACCTTAATATCTTCCTAGAGTAGGGACAATACTTCCATGTTTGTTTCAATATTTTCATAATTCTGCGAAAGACGTTATTTTTGTACCGAGTGTACACAAGTCTTGAGGAAGTTCTATTAAGGAAGAGGGAAGAGTGAATAAAAACATTTCAGGAAGAAATCATTATTTTCGAAAACCTTGACATCTTATAGAGTTTGGGTGTAGAGTGCATAAAACAAACAAGTCCCCCACAAACATCGGTCAACTACTCACGATACTATTTTCAATTACTATCGTTAAACTAAAGGCCTAGACCCGTTTCATGAAACCATGCTCGTGATCAAACTTCGATTTTGTGCTCAAGTCCATTGTCTTGTTCGGGAAAAAACATTCAAAAACCACATGATATCAATAATTTGGACGATATTTTAGAGGCTTAATATCTTAATTTTAAACGTTGACCCTTGGCATTTTTTTTATCACTTTGAGGGTTACAAGAAAATTACTTAGAAGACAAAATCAAATCTCGATCATGAGAACGGTTTCATAAATACGGACACTGGATCTTCTTATAAAGGACGATACATCGTGCATTTTATATTTAACAAATTGGTACTATTTCCGAACCTTGTCAGACAAATCTGTGGCAAAAGTATAAATGAGTTTATTCCTATCCCAAAAGCATAAACGAATTTATTCCTATCCCAAAAGTATAATCCGTTAAGGGAGATTGAAAATAAATACGGTTATATATTTATCTTCATAATTACATATGATATACAAATGTACTTCTGATCAGGTACTACGTTAATGATAACGAGTGGCCCCTTAGTATTGTACACAGAGGAGATGGCAACCAGAAATGGCGTAGACTGTTGATTCGCTATATTCCAGAGACTGTTTTATGAAAATATTAGGATTGTTGGGATAAATGCGTTCTGTTGACCAATTAACTAGTTAGCCAGTGTTTCCTACCAGAAAACCGTCAATCTACACTGATGGAATGTTACAGGCATCATTATGGCTTTCGGTACACGTATGATGACGCTACCAGAGGTGACACAGGAAACAATTGCACGTCTGGTTTATAACTCGGTGTCGTACCTTGACTATTTTAAAACTACAGTGGACAAGAGGCAATTTCAATAAGATCTTAACAATCCTTTTAAAAGATCATACAAACAAGATTTTCATTGCACACATCACGTGGTTCACATATCTGCGTCATAAATGCCTTACCTCGACGTAACACCGCCTTTGATTTCGGTATGCTGTAGATGAAAGGAAAACAGTATATACATAAACTACTGTGTATGGAATGTATGATATACTATTTCATAACAGAAAAAAATAAGACTTTAAGTCAATGTTAGAGATTTGATAGATGCCGAAGTATATCAAGTATTGCCGGGATGAGATCTGTGTGCTGAACAGCTGAGAGATAGTGCTGTCAGTGACGTTTACATATATTATCAGAGTAAACATGTCACTTTACTATTGTTCACATATCTACCACTTCAACTGGATTCCTTTAAATTGCTTCCGCCTTAAATTGCCATTAACACAACGTTACAAACTGGGTGATACTGACATTTTGGTATAGCAATGTGAACGTTTTGGATGTCTCTCTTACAAAAATAAATAAATTAATACAATCTATAATTTCGTATCTTTTCCTTGTATATATATATTTTTTTAATTTTTACTAAACCCCTTTTTTTCTTTTAAGAAAAAATAAAAAAACCCACTTAATTTATATATATATATATCGATGAGTACACTACACCTCACGTCCATTATGTCAACATGTCCAGTATCTGATCCAGGACACCATCAATATCTTCCTATTTTACATATACTAGATGCCTTGACGAATAAAAACAGCATCAACAATATCATTAAATCGTTTTGGTGATAGTTTGTTTAGTTTAGATTCTACCTGCATTATAACAATGCTAAATCGACTTTGAATATCAGTAAAATCAGTGCATATCACAATAATTTAAGGATGCTCTCCCGATTATTTTGGCAAGCGAATTGAAAATAATATATGGTCTAAATAAATTGAACGAGCTTGTGTTTCAGCATAACAAGGTCAAGGCCAGCATTACTTTAAAACGATTTTTCGGTATCGCTCCTGCGACGGAACTTTGCCAACTTTATATATTGGTCAGGTATGATAATATATCGAACGAGTTCGTGCTTCAGGGTTCCCATGGTAAAGTTCATCGTTACTATTTGTAGAAAAATTGTCAATCACTAGAACCGTAAGGACTGCGGTCAGTCAATATATATATTGGTTAAATATTGACAGCTCCTGTAACAAGTAGGGTAAAAGATCAAAGTCACCGTAACTCATTATAATTATTTTGTTATCGCTAACTATTTCTTTTCTGAAAGGATTTTGCTCAAACTTTATACAAAGGTAAAGATTGAGAAAACATTGAATAAGTTTATGTTTCAGAGTTCCAATATCAAGAGCACTGCCATCGTTGCTAGAAAGAATTAGTGTCATCGTGAAAAACCTTGTTGTAGTAAAATTTCCTAATCTGACGATAAAGCCTCTTTTATGTATAGACTTCCAATTCAAGCTCATCATTAGGGCACAGACATTTATGACTCTCTATGATGTTGAATGAATGCTGATTTTCGTTTCCAATAAAACAGATGTGAAATGTATTTCTTCTATGACCAATTGCTATATCTATGTTCTTTATTGAAATTATATACAGATGCAATGGAGGCCATTTTATGTCTATTTGTTTGTCTTGTGGTTTCGTTTCCACAGCTCAAGTTTTATTTTGAGGACGTGACAATTCTAAGATGTGACGTATACTTACATAGCAGGTGTAATTATTGAAACAGATGACGCTTACCATTCCGGAAAAAAATATAAAATAACCTAGTGGTTATCACTATCTGTATGATTTGATATGTCCTATAAGGGAAATCTTTAAGTTTTTTTTAAAGTGAACCAAATGATGTAATATGATGTAAGTATTGCTATGGAATGATAAAGACAAACCACTTCAAATCATCTCCGTAAGGAAGTAGGCTACAGCGACTTGGCTATAGATGGTTACTTATAGTTCATTTCCTTCTAGCATAAAATGTATTTTTTTCCTTGAAAGCATTCATTTCGGCAAATGTCCTGATTATATACAAGAAACACACATCAATCTATATAGGTTATAAAGGATGTATAGCGTCGCCTGCTGTAGGATTAATGTGACAATGACTGGCGGGTGAGTGTAGGATAGACATCCTCTTGTTTCACTTTTGTCCACAAACGTTGTCGCTTAATATATAGGATTTTATGATGCCTTTTCAAAGATTTACTTGTATGAATATTTCATTCACACTTAGTGAATGCCCGTAGCATTTTAAAGGCTGTTAATATCAAATGTGTACACAAATAATCCCCGTTCATATAGCATGAACCTTTGAACATATTGTATGAACCTTGAAACATATAGCATGGAACTTGTACAGCATATTTTACTTTCCTGTAATTTAAAATAAACAAAAATAATCGTTTAAAGAGTCATATAAATTTAAAAGTATAATCTGGTCTTTAAATCAAGATTAAGTAAATTAACACCTCTTTTATCAACCACGTATGCGCTAACGAACCAGTCGTGATTCTTTTAACAGAGTCTAAAAGGCTGAAACAGAGGTTTGAATTATAATCGGAGATAAAATATGATAATGTAAGCAATGACGTCATTTACCACCTCATTATCCGTGTCTTTTGTTTAACAGTAGCGGTATAGTTAGAGGTAACTTATACAAATACAATCAATACCTTACATTACCACCTCGTTACCCGTGTCTTTTGTTTAACAGTAGCGGTATAGTTAGAGGTAACTTATACAAATACAATCAATACCTCACATAACCACCTCATTCCCCGTGTCCTCTGTTCTAACCTGTCGGTATACGTAGAGGTAATTGTGATAATAAGACGTGCAAAACATTGCAATAAAAAGTAAAAACATAGCTACTTGTGTCTGTAAATCATCAATGTTATGCTATAATACTATTCTCTAGTTGACACTTGTCAAATTTACCTTTCAAGCAAATATACGATAATTTTAAAAGACTTGTCTTTAGTACAGGATTTTCAAATTTCAGCACCATTGTAATAGAAAATTTTAATCACTTTACAGAGAATATATGGCTTTTTTAATTCATTCAATACACAACTAATTTCTCATAAGAATAAGACCAAGTTTACGTTGACGAGCGAAGGACTGTATTCAGCGTGATAAACGATACATGTATCTATAATCTACTTCACACGTAGGCTGTAATGGAGAATCTTTATAACATAAATTATATTGTTTTAATCAAATTGTGACAAAGGATTTCTTTTGTAAAAATGAAATGTATAAGAAAACTTAGCACGTTAAGTGTCATGGTTTTCAGGATACGTTCTATAAATCAATAATGATTAAAAGCTCAAAAGGCTAACATTTTAATACATAAGATAACGAATCGTCAGTTGCTACAATATAAAGGTATCTCTGGGAAACCGATGTTCCCCTCAGCTACTGTTTGTCAGTATATCTAGCACACTGGACTCTTAAAGCGACACCATACTTGATAAACACCCGGTCGTATACTCAGCGCTGTGATGCAGGGCCAATTTTTGTGGATTTACGTTCCTCATTTGACCCTTGCCTAGTCAAGGCTCCCCTTGAGTTACGATAATACTATCTGTTATAAATGTGAG
Source organism: Chlamys rubida (assembly GCA_032359455.1). Taxonomy (NCBI): domain Eukaryota; kingdom Metazoa; phylum Mollusca; class Bivalvia; order Pectinida; family Pectinidae; genus Chlamys; species Chlamys rubida. The sequence goes on along the minus strand of JAUMHH010197512.1, from coordinate 3,449 downwards.
AAAGACGGCTGATACGATTAACGAACACCCAAGGACTAAAGTGTCACTGTAGAAATGAAGTATTGATGTACAAATGACAATGGTAAACAGTATACAAAAACATCGAAGTGGTAGCACCTTACACGTCAAATGATTTCAAACCTCACTCCTTTTTAGTTAATGTAATTTACGTAAATGTAAATCATATCACTGACATTAATATGTATAGGAAAGGAAATAATCTAACTTAAACATTTGGTGGCAAATTTTGCAGTCGGCTTTTATCGGTGATAAAAGAACTTTGAAAGAAAATATTAACCCAAGTGCTCCCAAAACATATTCCTTTTAGCTATAAGAATAGAAGGATTGCTTACTTAATTTTAACTGATCATTTTTGTCACCAATTTGACTTTTCGATGCGAATTGAAGAAATATTTGTCCAAACGGTAATGTTGATATACAACTAAAGAATAATCGTTTATCAACGTTACTCAAAAAAAATTGTTGTAACCTAATGGTGTTATCTATGACGTTGATTTACTTTAAGCCTTTGAGAGCTGGACGGCGATGAAAATTATTTAATTTTTCCACTTTGTTATAAATACTTGTTTCCTATAGTTTATCTGTTAATGAGTTCCGTTTATGGAGAATAACGGAATAAAATACTGTCAGCCATTTCATGTCATAAATATATTGTATACCTCATATCGACCCTTCATCCAATCAACGTTTGTTTGTATCCATCACATTAAAAACAAATAAAACCACTAGTTCGTTGTACTCGATTCACTATGTCTATTTAAGTTTTAATTTTAGATTACATACCATAGCGACGTTGTACAACGCCGGTCTGTGACAGTAGCGTGGCGTAACATGACGTCATTGACGTTTTTTGTGCAGTTGGAATTAGTGTTAATATGCACGGTGTGTTACAACAAGTAATTACTGCTATTTGAATAAATAAGTGTTTATTCAAGAATCGTTAAAAAGTTATTGAAAGGTATATAATTTTGCTTTCGGCGTAGTACGAGTAAATGATCATCTTCCTATTCAGCCATCGTATTTACATATGAGTTTTTGTGTTTTTAGGAAATCTTCCCTATCAATATCTGAGGATGTACATGTATAAGTACAATAAATAGTTATTGTGACATAATGCTATCCTAAATAACGTTAAACTGTTTAATCCTGACTCGAATGTTTATGTTAATAATGTGTTTAATGCTACCTTTGTATAACATAGTAAATATAATTAATTACGTCATTGATACGACGAGATCTCATCACTGAAGTTAACACCGACGATACTGCTTTGAGGGAAGGCACGTGTACAGGTGTCGTTAGTGATCACATTTATAACATGACCGCTAGAGTAAAAATTTGAAATGCTTTAGATGACGTAATAAACATTGAGTATGTGTCGTATCTACGATTACAGAACATGTGATTGATACAAGATTGTTTAAAAAGTTGTCACGACTAAATTTCGGATAAGAAATAAAACAGGAAATATTTGTCATCTGTGTATTCACAGTAAACAAACATAAGCAACCCAAACAGCTAACTTTTCTTCCAGATTCTTTCACCAATATCATGTTTGCCCTTTGTGTTATTATCCCTCTTGTTTAGATTTTACAAAACAAACTCGATAAACATGTAGCCGATAACAAGTCACGCGCAAAAAGCACGACGTTTTCCAATTAATCATAAGATTGAATGGATCTTAAGCTTCTTAGCTGAATCCATTAAGATACTGATTCATAACATAGCATATAACACATATCCTACTATTTTTGTCTCATTAAATACACCTAGCTGTACTTTTATTGAGCTTAATGAACATGCACCTAGCTATTATATTATGTTAATCGTGTCCAAGACAGATTGTAATGAACATGCATTTGCAGCCAGAACTGAGTGTAAACGACGGTTAGTTTCAAAAAGGGATATATATAAATAAGTACTTTATTATTTAGCAGGGTAAATTTTGAAAAACTGAAACCTGGTGAAAATATATTCATAAACGAAACGTCAAGTTTTAATTCGATTCTTTGAACATTTATGATTTCTTTTAAGTATTTTGAGTTGAACTTTGATCTGCAGAAATGGTGTGATTTACTTTAAAAAACATAAGGAAATATGGAATACCACAACAACCCTTTATAAGGAAGATTTAATCGGTTTTCAAATTCTAATCACGATTGTCAACAAAAAACCGCTGATAGGGCATTTCGAAGAGATAAAATTACAACGCTGTTTGGGATATTTCCCTTTAGTTTCTAAGTAAGAAACACATTTAACAATAATTACTTTGAAAGTTTCCTGTTCAAAGAATATGTGTTGTAAAAGAAATATGATTTGTCGGTGTTTATAAATATTATGCTGTATCTAAGTTTCAATTATAAATAACTCTAAGCATGAACTCCAATCATTGCCAATCATTACAGCGATATATCATATTCCCTATTTGTTTCCATTATACCTTTATCAAACGTAGGATACTGCAGTCTATGATTTATTTATGTCACACAATGTACATTGCAATATGATTTTAGTTCATTAGTTGTATTCCACATACTCATGTGAGACATTGTATGTTCTATTTTGTTTAAGATATTATGTAGTCAACACAAATCTACTGTAGTGTACTACTGACGTATTAAATTACATCTCTAAATAATAACATATGCAACTGCATTTTGGTCAGTTCTATAAAAGTCTTTAAATTCCTATAAGAAATGTAGACATATTAAACAGCACGCAGTAGTGCATTAGAATTGATTGTTTTGGCCGTGCTCATGTTTACAGGACCATTGGCATTCTTTCTTAGTTTTAATCAATTGATGCTTCAGTTTCACTTCGTCTCTTCAAAGTTGTCCCCCAAAAATAGTCAAGCCAGCAATGGTATCAAACAGCGTTATGTTATTGACGTGTAATGTAATAATAGCTTATGACTTGACGAACCGCACACCTTATATGTTTACGTAGCTCATCACTGGCTGTGTAGATTTATAGAGCGTCCAAACAAAGCGAGTGTTAATATCGCAAATACATTTAAAGAAATTAAATGCAAATATCACTATGACACGATTATGTGAATCATACCACTAGACTAACATCAGTTGTTTATATCTTTGAGACAACATTGAGATGCTTCTACTCCCTAGGGAATATTTGGTTGTTTATATCTTTGAGACAACATTGAGATGCTTATACTCCCTAGGGAATATTTAGTTGTTAATATCTTTGAGACAACATTGAGATGCTTATACTCCCTAGGTAATATTTAGTTGTTAATATCTTTGAGACAACATTGAGATGCTTATACTCCCTAGGTAATATTTAGTTGTTAATATCTTTGAGACAACATTGAGATGCTTATACTCCCTAGGTAATATTTAGTTGTTAATATCTTTGAGACAACATTGAGATGCTTATACTCCCTAGGTAATATTTAGTTGTTAATATCT
>JAUMHH010197501.1:0-13618 GCA_032359455.1 Chlamys rubida | reverse complement strand
TGAAATTTTGTTAAAAAATATTATTGTACAGGGAAAGGGCTTGATATAAGTTGTAAAACTTGTGCCCAATTCCATTGTTATCTAAAAAGGCAATAAAATATGTTTAAATCAAAAAATCTTTTCCTCGATTCCCTACCCTTTCCTTTCGAATGTGTCATCCCGAGGTAACCCTCTTCATATGACCCTGGCTGATTCGAGAACGTAAAAACACATATAAAAAATAACTCAATGACTGCAATGCTTCGTCAATTAATTGATAGCCCAACTTAAAGTTTTTCTTATCAACTGAAGAATAAACATAATTAACAAATATTATCGCACGTGTATTTCAGATGTAATTTTCAATCATTTTGAACAACAACAACAGCAACAACAACAGTCATGAGATAATTATGTTTCATTATTGATAATTCAAACAAAGTTTCCTCATTTGTCTCACCATAACGTGGCATCGGGCTACAGATCTGAACATCCCGGACCCTCGGGTTATATACAGTGTAGCTACCCATTTATCAGACCACCCCTGTAACCTATTGATAATGATATAATGGCGATTCCCTGTGTCTGTAAATCCAGACTTTAGACTGTCCACAAATACCTATAAAGTCCCGCCTATTACGAATCTGTGTTGGTACATAAGTGTCAACCCCTGTGTGCCTAATAGTGCATTGTTTGTATAAATAGCAATAAAGACTTTGACAACGCCAAATCCGGCTATTGTTGACGTCATACAACCGCAAGATGCATTACGTCAAGAGGCGTAAAATCCAATCATCAGGTAAATGTGATGAAATTAAAGAAATCAGCTTAATGGTCGCTCGCTTCTGTGTCCGAGGATCAAGGGACGTTGAATGGGCACCGGTCAACGTTCCCCATTATTGTAGCTAATAAGAAAACGTAATGAGGTCTACCTCTGAAATGGTTAACCTTTATTCAGTTACCGCGTCCTCCGTTGAAGTTCGTTCTTAATGGCGCACCTGCTTCAGGTGTGTCTTAGATTAATACTTGGTGCTATGGTGCCAGTCTATTCAACATTTCAATAAGCCCACTCGTAGCTTTATCGTGAAACACGCGTGTTACATGTTCCTATCGTAAATAAATGTAAATGAGGTCTGGAAAGGACCAGCGTTCATTTTGTTGTAATAAATACAGTAGCATGTGTAATGAAACGATATATCGATTTAGCCCATTCATTATTTTAAAAAAAATAACTTTATTCTCTTTGAACAAATTGAGGATGGCATAGATTGGACCCTTTTGGGAAAATTTTCTTCGACAGTTTGACTCTACCAGTCTTGCTCTAAAGTCGTTAGTACCAATTACACCAAGAGAAATTTAGCTTCCTGTTCTTCCTATTGGAGTTTAATGAAACTGTTTTGTTTTTCTTATAATTAAGGTGTTTTATGAACCTCTCCTTCTGTTTCAAAAGTAGTTTAAACCAGTTTGGATTTCCACATTTTTGGCCCCTAGCATCACCGATGAATCATAGAAGGACGAAACAGCTGTTTGGTACAATGTATTTTTGGCGTACTGTATATATATTACCAACTTTTGAAGGTGTAATCATCTGTGTGTGTCTGATGTTCATCTTTGAGACGTTATAAAATGCTATATTACCCTTAAAGTGTATTTTCAATATACATGTACTTATATTGTTTGTGTAAGTGGTTTGTTTTGGTTTTATTTTGTTTGGCGTTCTATCGACAGTTAAGGTCTTTTAAGGATTTGCCTCAATGTGTGTTGTGTATGTGCGCTTAATCGCGCGTGTGTGTAGGAGGCAGGGTATGCTGCTGTAAATGCCTTCTTGTGGAAGCGCGGATCTGATGCCGACTTTATAGTGCTATCTCACTGAAATACCATACCGAAGGCACCCAGCACAACATTCCGCCCGGTCACATTAAGCTGACAACGAATGAACAAGTTGTTACCGTTCCCCTAAATGATAACGTTACATTTTAAGCAGGGAATAATAACTAACATTTTGATGGACCTTTAATTTGTATGTCGCTGCCTGCGGACAGAACACATTGCCTTCCCCACCTTGGCAAACGCTCAACACTACAGTAAAAAGTGAGTTAAAAGTAATATCATGTCAACGGTAGTTAGTAAATACATATTTACTTTCCAAAATGGCTGCAAATGGCCGCCATTTTCCTGCTGTGGGTAAATGGTCTATGAAATAGTATGTATCAGAATTTAAGGTCACACTATATATCCTCAAATAAATGGCTCAACCTGCTCTCTAGTCTAGTGCCTTGTATCAATAATAATGTTTTATCAAGTGTCCTGTATGTGTGTTTTGTCGGTCCATGTTACTCTTTTTCGAACACCTGACACACCCATATTCAAAATTACCCATTATGTTAAGAGTACCGCCGACTCCAGCCCCCGTCGTTATATAGGAAACGACGTACAGACATAAAGTACGTACCCGGGGTGCTGTGACCTTACAGCCCTCGTGTACCAATAAACCGGTAGGTGGCACTCTACATAAAAAAGTATACCGGTAGGTGGCGCGATATATCCTATGTTTGTACACCCACCTGGTCCACATCGACAGTTTGTCATCAATCTACTGTGACGAGTTATTGACTCACCACCTCGCCATGTTGTTAATATGATACCCATCTCTTAAAGTAGCCTATTGTTCGAAATTAATAAAAAGTTTCCTCAACTATTTTGCCCCTGTGATTCGGGTAGGTCCGCGATCCGCTCCGTGGTTAAGAAACCAATAGGATGGCCGAAGTTTATGGGTGCGTGTGTCATCTCCGGTCTTGAAATCCCGAAAGCAATTTCCTCTGGTTACATACGTAATTTAACACGTATTGTTTTGAAGGAGATTGAGAGTGTTAAACAGTCACGTTGTTATAGATGTTGATATGACCGCAGATACAGGAAATGGAACACCACGGATTAAACAGCGGGGCGGCACCGGTGTAAATTAATCCGGAGTGTAGAATAATAAAAAACATGATCCCGCATTTATCAATGTTTTTTATTCATTCCCCTTCCTGTAGCGATTTGTTGTAACAAATACCTTTTATCTACAGCAAAACAGAGATGACTTTTAACCACATTTAAAAACCAATGTAATTCATTCAATATGTCAACGGCGAGTGTCAGAGCTCGTGCGCGATATATTTCATAAAAGGAACTGAAAGTGCCAGTATAGTCAGACTGGACCAAGGTACCTAACTATGATAAAAAAACTCAAATGTATCCAAAGTTAGATATATTTCGTTCGTTAGCTTAAATAGGATTTACGAGTAATTAAACGTTTTCTGTCAGGAGCAAGAGAGCGGAATAATGGCACGATCAAACAGGTTACTGATGCAATTACCATATCACGTTAACTGTAATACAAACAAGGACAGATCGTTTCTATTATAACCACTTAATTTCATAATTAATACGAGAAAAAAATGTTCAAGGGAAATCCGTTATCTATTCGAAATCATAACGTCACGCTTTAAAATTATAAATGATTTCTTACAAAATAATTAATGGGCGTTTTGATTTCAATGTTCTGTGATACTTTTTATTTCAAAAGAAATCAAAGTGGAAAGTACATTAATTTACTTCCAGGCCAAAACCGTTTGATATTCTTTTACCTGTATTTAAGGGTTTAATGAAAGTCGAGCAGAAGTCCTCAACGCTTTATTTTTGAAGCCACTGTCTGAGCAAGGTTCTGATATACGGGGGAGCCTGACTGTCTGATGTCGGCGATATTCGATATTTTAATTATGTCGAACAAAATAAAACAAAATGTTTCCGATCGTATTGATGTAAGATCAATGCATAGATACCTTCGTTAAACATGCTGTTTGTCATTATACCCGGATGTCGGAAGGAGGAAAGTCATGCAATGCCAAAAAGTTGCGCATTTCATCTTTATTTTCAGAATAACTGCTGACTAAATATCACATTATGTATATCATATTTCAGGTTCTAATACAACTTGAGTGCAATCTATACAGGATCAATCGTGTCAAACCTTGTTTAAACCCAGAGGCACAACACATGCACTATCTTACAAACCCACAAAAAATATGTTATTTGTTCAGTGGGGAAATTTTCTCCATTGCCGTGATCTGTGCTGCATTATTCCAATTAATTCTTTACCAAGATGAGCACACATTTATAAAATACTTTGTCGTTTTGGCAATTACATGACTAAATGACAATTTATATATAAATATTCTTCACTTAACAATATAGTATATACTACTGAAAACATTCTCGATCCATTCTTAACAGTTATCGAATATTTCGTTCAGAATATAAAGGTTTACGGATATCACATATTACCGTTTTACATATAATTGGTCTAGTTTATATAGGTTCTCAGATTGCACAGGTTTCATTTACATAGAAGTGTATAGTTTTTGTACAATGTAACTCTGAATGAATGGTTAAATGTCTACATTATACAGGTGTCCGGTGTATACAAGGTTCGGTTTACACTGTTTATATTGAATCATATCACTTAAACCTAATAGTAATGATATACCGATATATCGGTATACTGCGATTCAGAACCGTATCGATTTTGTATTGATATCTGAACCAGTGTTTTTTTTAAAAAGTAAATAAAACCAAAATCACCAAAACGTTTGTATTCAATGTCATACGAATCAAGCTTTTGAAGACACTGCTTGTTTCAGTTAAATTCTTTTTCGACGATTTTTATTCCAATGATAACCATCCAACCTTGACATCAACACATGTTCTTTCTGTTCTTGCTTAATATTAATGATTCACTTAAATAAAATAAAAAAAGGAAATATATTCTTGACCAAAACAATGCCAACTGATCTGTATTTGTCCGTGAACTCAACGGTTATTCCGGAGTTACCTGGGTTTTCCGCCGGACGATAACATCCGCTTCGACTCAGTATTGTTTCAATCATCCGGGCAATCTTGACATTTCACGGGAACAAAGGTATACATATCAAACGAGGTTTTCTGTAGATCAATGTTGCTTTCTCTTTGTTTTTGGATATCATTTCTGATGATTTTGAATAATTTATCTCATTTGTTCTCATATTTGATCAGTTTATTGTGCTTATCTGATACATTTCAGATAAAATCAAATACACATTTATAATCAGATTTATGTGAGAAAATATGGCTGCAACGCATTACGGACCAATCATTAGCAAGGATTTTTTAAATCAAATCAGATATGATTTATTGAAACACATTAATGTAATAAAGAGCGGACCCTCCGTATTGGATATAGGGTGTATGACAAGGCGGAAATAATGCTCTTGGTTTATTTAACATTAATCTATTGAATTTCATCGTCACTCAGACAGCTGGAACTTCTGGCTGGAATGGAAAGATAACTTAATTTAGTGACATTCATTTGGTGAATCCAGGTTTTATGAGGAATCTATTATTGGAGCCATATGTTTGAGCCCACACCGATAAATCTAGCTGCCCAGTTTCGCGCAGGAGACAGAAGAAACATAAATCAAAATCATGGAATCGAAAACAGACGCAAATATAATCAAATTTGTAATCATTGTCCGGCAGTGTCCTAATCCTAATGTCCGTTCCCTGGTCATCCTGCGAACACGTAGACGTGGACATATCTTAACATCACTTTAGTCACATTACACGACATAAACATATTCATCACTAGAAAGATGGCACGAAAATGAAAGGGTACAGCGGCCATATTGGTCGCCCGGGCAACGTAATTACAGCCCCGGACTAAATGATTTATTGAAATACTGGTATTGGATTGGTCACGAAGTCCCCGGGCCGATACTATCTCGTGTGCGTTTGTAACCGGTCCGTGGTCATCGTTACTTATTTAGGTTTAAAAAGATCTCTAATTATGACCTGCACGTACTTAAATGATTTTGATGAAAGGTTGTAGACTATATAATTTTATAAACCCTGAGAAGTTTTGGGACTTGAAATTGATATCAGTCAGGCATGTATGTGTTTAGGTTTTTGAAAGCCGATACACGAGTCGTGTTCTTGCACTGTAATTTGTATATTTTACAAAACCTAACCAACGACAGGGTATGACGGTGTGGGTTTCTTCCGTGTCGTGTGTCAATCTAAAATAATTAACCAATTATTACAACGTAATTTGACTTGCACCCGACCCGTGCTCGCTTAACGCTGGCGTGCTCAAACAAAATATTCTGTTCGTGAAAAGTGCATTTTAGTAATTGAAAAAGTAACCACGGAAACCGTTTATGCAAATGTTGCAGAACAAATGTTTGTAGGAACAGACTGTAATTGAAGACAGCTAAGTTTTTAGGATATCTAAACGCAGTAACTTGCAACTTGAACCAAAATACGCATTGCTGTGAAGTAATGCTTGCTTCAAAGAATTCACTCCTTTTATAGCCCCCTAGATCGTGCAGAAGGCAATTGTGTTCTGTCCCCAGGCCGGGACATACTAAAGTCCTAATAAATAGTAGAAGTTATTCGCTGCTTAATGTTCAGCATTTATGATCATGGCAACAACTGGTTCACCTGTTGTCAATATAATGTGACCGGGCGGAATACGTGCTGTGTACCTTCGGCACTGTATTTCAATGGGGTAGCACTCTAAAGTCTGCATCAGATCCGCGCTTACGCAAGGAGGTAATTACATCAATATACCCTGCCTCCAGCACACATATACACAAACATTAATACATTCCACATCGAGGCATATGTTTAAATGATCTTTGCTCCTAAAAGGACGTTAAACTAAATCAAATAAAATAAAAATCCACCCTTCCCCAAGAAAAATGAATTAGTACAATCTGGTGGTTCCAAGACGAAGCATTACTCAATATCTGTACTATGTTATAGCATCCCTTTCGCAGGGTTTAACATCCTCGCAAAAGCCGTGGTTATATATAAGGACGGGTGACTGGTAAACCACCACACACAAAGTAGATAGGAATTAAAGAATATAAAAGAGTAGATAAAAGTAGGGGAACAAAGTAAGGATAGATAACCCAAGTGTTGCGATTCGGGCGTTAGAACAATTTTGGATTCTTTAAAGTCCCTTTTCCAGAAATGAAACAACAGAAAATCCCGATTCTTAGGGGAAAGGGGTGTATTATTGCACATGTATTGCACATGAATCGATGCATGTGATAGCGTGCACGTGGATCGGGACCTAGCAGGTCTATTCTATCCCCGAACCTGCGCAGGTTAAATTTAGCCAAAAACATGGAAAGTCCTCGTTTATTCACTGCTGACATAGGTTACAACTAGGACAAGTGTCGCATTTACACATGCTTTTCCATGTTTAAATATATGCTTGTAGTAATCTCCGTACGCACCATTCAAACTTCATAATGTGATTACTTACATACACCGCTTCCTGTTATCCCCAATTGTCCGCCAGACGGCGCTGTTTTCATTTAATACGGGCGGATTTGTTTCGCTGTCACCCGTAAACTTCTTGACCGCCAGATGTCAAACACTGTCAACATTACGACACTGTGAGATAACGGGTGGAGAGGTAACCTGTTACTTTCTTAACTAATCGACTTGAGGGTGAATGTTTATAGAAACACGAGAGTTCGTCATTATTTTCACGATAACAATCTTACCCACAAACACGCTACTTATCCTCAAATTATGATAGATTGTAACTGTGTCGTCAAACAAACCCTCCGAACTGTGGAGGACGGTCAAACACACACGAAAACTTAGACTGTAGGTATCAAAGTCTCAGGTATTGGTTAAAGGGTCCGTATAAATATAACAAGAACGGTAATCCCCAAATTTGAAAGTTTATAGCTCAATTCTCAATATTTCAAGATTTGGTTTCGTTCTAAAACCTCACAGAATGGCTTGTGAGAAGATATGATATAAAAATCGCAAATTTCATGTTTATATATTGTGATAAAAAAAGGTCATGGAAAATAGCAATGAAATCTCATTGCCAGTATAATTGTAAGTGTGGACATATTAAGGGAACATGACACAAAGATCTTTACAGAAAATATGATTTATAGTAGGTTTTTTTTCCAAATGTATTTTATTATTCCAGACATAAACAGAAAATTATTTACATCTTTAACAATCTGATATAGCACACTGTTGGATAGATTAATTAATTTTGTATTCCTTTGAGTTATGTAATGAAAATCTGGAATGTACTTGTAAAATAATTAAGTTTATATTTCCAATACTCTGAAAAAGACGCCGGTCTTTCGGAGTTCTACTTCCCGGTAAGCCGATACCAATTTATACATAGAGGTAAATTAGAATGATTAGAATAGAGCGCCTTGTTAAAAGACACAGCAACCGTAAATAATTCCTGCCAGCGACCATCGACTTTCCGGTCAATACATGTACAGATAGAGAAACTATACAAGTAGTATACGTGTAACATTATTGTAGTTTTTCTTATTCGAAACACTGAACACATGACTTGGAGGGGGTCCCCGACTTTTTTAAAAAGTCATTTGAATATGAGCTTCTATTTATGGATTTCGAAAAAAAACTTGTTCAATATAAAAACCACAAACACTATTAAGTTTAAAAAATGAAAATTTGGAAATAATTCTAGAAAAAATCCGTAAATTTAAGGGTCCTTGTCTCACTGAACTCTAGTGTTTAGTACGTATATTGAGTAACCCCCTTAATTTCGCCCTTGTTAACATTTGTAGTACAGCCGTGCCAAGTCAGCTCCGTTGTCAAGTCAGCTCCGTTGTCAAGGGATACCTTGCTTAGTTGGATAGAGCGACACAATAACAATCTGAGGTCTATGGTTGGAATCCTAACTGCATGCTCCTGGTGGCAAAACACTCTCTTTTTCAACAAGACCTACGTTAAATAAGTCGTCCAAACTTTTAAAGGTGTATACAATCAAAACCGTATTACCGACATTCAATAAAACCAAGAAAAACATTGATATCAGATACCTGAAATTAGGGAACTATCCAAATAAACTAACATCATGTTCAATATTTATCTATTGAACTCGATTGGCGAACATAATCCCTGGCCAATATTTATCTTTGATACTCGGGTTTTCGATTTTAACCCCTATTCGGAATATATTTGTTTCTAAGCATCACGTTTCATTTAGCGTTCTGACCTCGAGGATAAGTACCCTGGAACAGATCACAGACTGCTGTTAATAAGCTCTGTGTGTGTTAGATAGACCCTTTTTACAGTCTTTATTGGGTTGTTTTGTTAATCCGGACCGTCCGTGTCCGTCTTTTGTTTCCGGGTGTAAGACGATACCGGCACGGATCCACTCTTTTCAATCAATATTATGTTATCATTTGCGGCTTAGCTCTTGTAATAGCTTTTTCGAATTAAAGAAAACACCATCCAGCACGAAGCCGATGACTTCATTATCACGGTAAATGAAAAGGGCACCTGTCAATACCAACTGTAGTGCCGAAACCACGTATTCTGTTTACATAACTCCCGACACAAGAATGGCTGAAAAATAGGGGATTTTAAAACGTTATTTTAGTATTTTATTTAAATTTTAACCGGTTAAAAAAAACCTGGACTAGCAATTTATATCACAATGCAATTAAATGGCAACTTTGTGACGTAGTACAATAGGGGAGACAGGGTCTCTGCACATATACTATAGGTAAGGCGAGAATCATATTACAATCCCCTGTGATAACTATTTACTATATAGAAGATGCGGGGATCATGCTACAGTCCCCTGGGATAACTATTTACTATATAAGATGCGGGAATCATGCTACAGTCCCCTGTGATAACTATTTACGATATAAGATGCGGGGATCATGCTACAGTCCCCTGTGATAACTATTTACTATATAAGATGCGGGGATCATGCTACAGTCCCCTGTGATAACTATTTACTATATTAGAAGCGGGGATCATGCTACAGTCCCCTGTGATAACTATTTACTATATTAGATGCGGGGATCATGCTACAGTCCCCTGTGATAGCTATTTACTTATAGAAGATGCGGGGATCATGCTACAATCCCCTGTGGTAGTACTTATTTACTTTATATATACATGTATAGTGGAGGCGGGGACATGCTACAATCCCCTGCTATATTTACTATATCGGACTAGCCATGATACTGGTACTTTCTACTAGAAACTTGAAACTAGGAAACTTGAAACTAGAAAGGGAAGAGATGGAGCGAACTAGAACGAAGTTGCCCCGGATATCAGTACCACCAGGCCAATATAACGTGATGCTTTGATGAACTTATATTTCATATTTCAAAAGATGTAGTTTTCTGTTAACTAAAATTTAGACATTTTTAGAATGAGGGGTCCAAATCAACTGAGATTTTCCGGCAATAAATTCTGATTCTGTACCCATCCTCTCCACCTGACACCCACTTGTACAGGTGAGGCGTAATCACAATCTCACAGGCGCTTTCACACGAACAATGAATGTTCGCTATTCCCAAACATTACTGAGATGCTTGCCGCTTTATTAGGGGCCGCTCTCGACCCCTTTCTGTGCGCACGTCACCCTAAGGGTTAATGTGTCTCTCAAGAGTCCCCATTAAGGAGCTGTGCCATTAAGAATTTCACGGTAGTCTCCCTGAGAAGGGGTGGGACAAAACCCCGTGACGTTCTCTCTGTTTGCCTCGTAAGGTGGCTAGCTACCCGTATAAAATGAATGTGTTCATCAATTAATTGACACGGACATATATGGCCATTTGACTTGAATTATAATTGTCATTTGGATTGAGCGAGTTTATTTATGTGTTTACCGTACACAAGGCTATATCCTCTTAATCGCTATTAATCAGTTACAGATCATTGCGTCTCTATGCGGAGGTCAACTAGCTCACAGCCTCGTTTTGGCACTAAATCACGTGCATCCGGCATCAACCCACTTGAGCATGCGCTGTTAACGACACAATCCGATGCAACAGCTGTCTACTATTCATTGTATACATTGCCAATGTTTTCAAAACATTTAAAAAAATATTTTGATATACTTTGTTCGAGCAAATACATGTATATATATCATCTTACAAAAGACGCCATAAAATCTACGCGCCATCTTGATGAACTACTTTATTGTTAGATTTGAAACCGGGAACAGTCACACGATAGACGCCGCCGTACAATGTAGTTTTGATGGGGGAATATTAATTTGATATTGGGTTTTTTCTTTTGACAGGTTTATGGATTTGGTCTTGATATATGTGTTTTGTATCCCTATGTAATCGGTTTTTAACTATATGTACAAGGCGACGATAAAGTTGGAACACATATTCAGTGTCACGTGTGACAAATGTCCATCGGCCTGATAAACTAGAAATAGTAAATTGTAACTACAAGATATTACACATTTCACTGACATATTGTACCCGTGGTAATTCATAGCTTTGTAACCCTGCCCCACCTCAGCCCCTCTGAAATAATAAATAAAAACAAACAAACAAAATCGTATTGAAAAATAAAAATCACAAACAGAACACAAAGAAAAAAAAACCACGCAGACAATCAACTCAATAAATAAAAAAAAAACATGTATTAATGAAACACAAAACAAAAAGAAACATAACTTAATAAATTAAAAACCGAATAAACACAAAACATAACTAAACAGAAGAAAGAAACAACAAACAAAATACAAACAAAGCTCAAAGCAAAAACAAATCACAAAAAAAGAGAGAGAAAAAGTTTGCCAATATCCGATTATATTAAAGAAATAAAAAATATCAAGATGCAACATAAGGGCTTACAAAAACTGTACGCAGAAACTCTATTATATTATTCTTTGATAAACTGTCCAAAATCTGGATGGCAAAGGCATGCGAAGTACATTAGTCCTTTGCGATACCTTGTTAATGTAGTTTTTCCTCGTCGCGCTTTTGTGAATTAGGAGATCAAACATGAGCTTTTGTATTTTAAACGATTTTTACTACAGAATAACACTGTTGAATTATAATATCACAAATAAAACTCGAGTGCAACTCTTTAATCTGGACAATTCACAGGGCCAAAAAAGTGTAACATATGGGAAGGAATTCATCACGCGCGATGCACCTGCAATTACGACTGTGTGATACATGTGATTTTCACAAACTTCCGACCGCCCGTGGCAACATCTTCAGAAGAGCTACGACTATTCCAAGCTCGTTTTGTAATGTCCCCTTTAAAATACACATGAATCACACGAGTGTTTGACACAACGGCAACTATCCGTGTGTAATGAAACACCCATCTGACCGAGAATATCGAGGTGTCTTTGGTAACCAGACACCCGTATGTTGCTGCCTGCTGCATCTCTAGGAGTCGCAGGGTGTCACAGGCAGACATTCCGGTCCATCACTCTTGTTGACAGTTCACATCAAGGTCCCCCTCCCATTCCCCTCCCCACAAGTTCAGACGACACATTTAGTACAAAGCACAAAGCCATTTTCACAAAATTCGATAAATCTGCGTCGGAAATGGTCAAATTTTCAACACAACGAAACGTTGATTATTGTAGCTTCGTAGATTCGGACATTATCATTGCATTTTAGATTTCCAAATGACAAATCAGAAATGCCTAAAAGCATAAATTTGAGATCGTACAATTATGGAAAATGGTCAATAATCCTAGCATGTTATTTTACGAGACACCTTGTACTTCCGTCTGTATAATTTTCTTATTTTGAACACATTTCAGCAAGATTTGGAAAAAAATGCAAAAAAATGCAAAATGAGATGTATGTGCTAAAAGTAGTTGTTTGAGATATTATTTTGAATTGAGTGATTTTCTTTTGAGCTTGAATGAAGCGGAAGAAACTCGTTAAAGGATGTGACACGTCCCCACCCTTTTGGAGTATTTTTACGCCCCACTTTGAGGGAGGGGTTGTGTCAAGTGGATTATACATGGCGTTGTTCAATACTATGAAAACATCAATGAACTGTACTTGTGTTCTTTCCCATGTCATGAACTCTTTTGAGTTATCGAAAAACGGGAGTTTTTAGATCTGGTGGTCGTTTTCCACCTTATTTCTAAAGATGGCGATTTCGCGCTTTCTTTTAGAGCTGACTTGTTAGCCATTGTATCCAACAGTTAGCGTTTCGGCGTAACCTGAAATGCACGTGCAAATGAAACGAAATTACCACGCTAACTACATAATCCTCCCACTAAATTACTTAAAATCCGACCCCTTCCGTGTCATATATAAAACAAAATCTGGATAATCATATTTTCTGCATCAATGCTTATTTTTTATCGACATTGGTGATCAAACGCTTTATTTGTCGTTCAAGTTCGACGAGGCGGGCGGGAAGTTCATGTTGTAATCATTTATGAAATAACTTAAACGATTTCTAATATAATCAAATTACTTTACAGATTGTCGCAACAGTATTAAAGGTAAACGATAAAAATCATTATACATATACATGTATTGAAGGAAGATATGGGCGATATCGGCTTTTATTTACATCTTTCCTTCTTGAGCCTAGTAAACTCGTAAACTCTATAACAGTGTATAAATAATCGTACACGCAATGAAAAAAAGAGTTCGGCGGATTGATACATGTACATGGTCTAAATATGACACCGGACTACTTCTATGTTTAGTTCACGGTTCAGCGAAATAATGGCACGATGGCAGCCATTCCTTGATTCCTTCACTATTTGGAAAAACGGAAAATTTTCGGAATCCAACACATC
>JAUMHH010197490.1:0-13618 GCA_032359455.1 Chlamys rubida | reverse complement strand
ATTTACAAACAAGTACATTAATGATAAAGTACCATGGTTAATTTACAAACAAGTACATTAATGATAAAGTACCATGGAAAATCTACAAACAAGTACATTAATGATAAAGTACCATGGTTAAATTACAAACAAGTACATTAATGATAAAGTACCATGGTTAATCTACAAACAAGTATATTAATGATAAAGTGCCATGGTTAATCTACAAACAAGTGTATTTATGATAATGTATCATGGAAATTAGACAAACAAGTACATTATGATAAAGTACCATGGTTAAATTACAAACAAGTACATTAATGATGAAGTACCATGGTTAAATTACAAACAAGTACATTAATGATAAAGTAACATGGTTAATCTACAAACAAGTACATTAATGATAAAGTACCATGGTTAATCTACAAACAAGTACATTAATGATAAAGTACCATGGTTAATCTACAAAAAAGTACATTAATGATAAAGTACCATGGTTAATTTACAAACAAGTACATTAATGATAAAGTACCATGGTTAAATGAATTATATCAAACCTACAACCAAGTATATGTTTATAAATGTATCGTGGTAAATTTACAAACAGGTAACTTGATTATAATGTTTAATCATATGTCGGCCTTTTTATTATTACACGGGTATCACGCTGTATCGATGAATATAATTTATCAAATTTATCAACAGTTTGTGGTATGGTAAGTTATGTGCATGACTGAATTAAGAAACAGATAATTGTCTATAATGACTAAATACAATGTGCAATCATGTGAAGAAATGTATACCTGACGGCAAATTGATATGTTATATAGGTATACCACTAGCCGTAAACACATCATTTTGCTGAAGGTACTTTACTTTACTGTAATGCACCAGGGGTAAAAACAATTAATACAGCAAAAGTGAAAACAGACGATTGACGTTTAACGATGTCGTCTTTTAATATACATTTACATATAATGTCATTCTGTAAAGGACCTTCAAAAATATTATCAATTAGGATTATCTTGGACAAGAATGATTCTCAGTTTTTTTTTACATGTTCACAGATTCATTTTAAAATATGATTTATAAGTGTTATAAGGAAAAACTAAATAGCAAACAGCACTTGTTGAAATCGAGCATTACACAATCTGACATCAAAATATAAAGAGAGTCGTAATCCATTCCCATGTATTTTGATACAAAATGGTTGAGCGATATTTTTTGGTGTTAATTGGGATTACTAATGACATTGTCACTTAACTATTTTAGAATATAAAGCATAATGATAGTGACACAATTTGATGATCTAGTCCAGATGGAAATCCTCAGTGTGATAAAAGACAGTCTTAATATGTATCACGCAGTTTGAAACAAGTTAAAAAGTGTTTCCTTCTTCCTTCCATTTGGAAAATATCATATCTTTTTTATCTGAAGTCTATTATACCAGTGTTATATAATATATGTCTGATTCGTAATGAGCTAGTATTAAACGTGTCTGTTTTGTTTGAACAATGCATACATCACGTTGAACCGAGTGATAGAATAGGGTCACACTCCGTATTGTTGATTGTCCATGTGTCACTCGGGGGAGATAGGCACTGATCAAACTAGGAATATATAAATAAATCTAGGAAATAGAACAAACATAGTACGAATAGGTTCCCTTAATATACCTGATACCAGATACAAAAGTACTATCATATATGATATAAGTAACCAACAGGTCAGTTACAGAAACAGTGATCAACGGTCAGTTGGTATGTGACAGGAACAGTGTTCAACAGTAAGTCGGTGGATAACAGAAACAGTGACCAACGGTTAGTTCGTATGTGACCGAAACAGCAATACCGTATGCAGTGTGATGCTACTCTATTTCTATAATTTACACAGTGTATACAGTGTAATACATTACTGTGTCACTATAACCTATACAGTGTAATACATTTCTGTATCACTTTAACTAATACAGTGTAATACATTACTGTGTTACTATTATAAAGTAATACAGTGTAATACAATGCTGTGTCACTACAACTTATACAGTGTGTCACTATAACTTATACATTGTAATACACTGCTGTGTCACTAAATCTTAAACATTGTAATACACTGCTGTGTCACTATAACTTAAACATTGTAATAAACTGCTGTGTCACTATCACTTATACAGTGTAATACATTACTGTGTCACTATAACGTATACATTGTAATACGTTGGTGTGTCACTATAACGTACACAGTGTAATACATTGGTGTGTCACTACAACTGTCACAGTGTAATACACTATTGTGTCACTATAACTTACACAGTGTAATACATCGGTGTGTCACTATAACTAACACAGTGTAATACAATACTGTGTCACTATAACTTATACAGTGTAATACGTTGGTGTGTCACTATACCTTATACAGTATAATACACTGCTGTGTCACTATAACTTATACAGTGTAATACAATACTGTGTCACTATAACTTATACATTGCAATACACTGCTGTGTCACTATAACTTATACAGTGTAATACATTACTGTGTCACTATAACTTATACAGTGTAACACGTTGGTGTGTCACTATAACTTATACAGTGTAATACATTGGTGTGTCACTATAACTTATACAGTGTAATACAATGCTGTGTCACTATCACTTATACAGTGTAATACATTGGTGTGTCATTATAACTTATACATTGTAATACAATGCTGTGTCACTATAACTTACACAGTGTGGTACACTACTGTATCATAGTACAGTTAACAAGATGCCTGCTAATGTACTCATGAAGAGTTGTTACTGTACTAACGCGGAGTCTTGCTATACACTCATGGAGTCTGTCACCTGTTCCATCACCTGAACTATGACGGTGCCTTTAACTGTACAAATGCAGAGTCTGTTTCCCTTACTAACGCGGTGTCTCCTAAATGTAGTTTACTAGCGCAGTGCCTGGTATTGTAACTGACGCGGTGTCTCTTACTTTACGTACGCGGTTTCGTTACCTGTACTCACACGGTGCCTCTCTATTTCTTTACTTACGCAAAGTTTCTTACTTTACTTAGTCAGTTACCTTTACTAACGCGGAGTCAGTTACCTTTACTAACGCGGAGTCAGTTACCTTTACTAACGCGAAGTCAGTTACCTTTACTAACGCGGAGTCAGTTACTTTTTCTAACGCGGAGTCAGTCACCTTTACTAACGCGGAGTCAGTTATCTTTACTAACGCGGAGTCAGTTACCTTTACTAACGCGGAGTCAGTTACCTTTACTAACGCGGAGTCAGTTAGGCGGAGTCAGTTACCTTTACTAACGCGGAGTCAGTTACCTTCACTAACGCAGTGCTCTAAGGTTTACCTGGGCTGGTGAGACTGTATCAGCCCAGATCACAATCCCTTTCACTGCACCTGCCCTCTGCCACACAACATTGACAGACGAATCTGTCTCGATTGATATCTTGAAAGACTGAAGCATACACACAATGCAAACGCTTGAAGGATTATGTCTTCGACGCCTCTTTATGTGAAATGTGTACCTGTGTTTTGCATAATTTTAACAAGAATTTGAATTTCAAATTCGCTAATCCACTTGTCCTTATGACTGCTGAATGGACCTGTATAATATTTTCATTATACATAGATGATATATATTTTAAGGACGGGAGCTATGGTATCACGATTGTGTTATCCCATACATAAAGCCTGGGTCGTGAAGACCTGTAAATAAATGATAAGATGTAAACCCATTGTCATGTTTTATGGCTTTTTCATACATTGTATAAAATTGCAAGTCGTCTAATACGTATTAATATGACAGGTAACACACGTGTACTTTAGTGAGTCTTACTGGCTGAGGACTGGACATAAGCTTATATCACAACTACCGGGAGATATCAATGTTCACAGGCGGAGGGATAAGGGGACTAGAACACGGTTTTAATGATACGGCGTTTAGTACATTGTTCATGCTAAATAGCGGTTATTCGTTGTTGGAGCCAGTCACTCATATTTTAGTGCACTCAGGTCATAGAATATCCCCTAGATTTCTCTCTCATACTTTCAGAAGAACTTTTTAGAAGTCATTACTTTTTCAAACATATCTATCGATGGTCAGTTTATAAGGCTAGGTAACTGTGTTGTAAGGTCAGGATGTTACAGGTGTAGGGACACACCGTTGTGTATGGAGTCGTCCCAAACAAACACCTATCTAGCTCGTTAATTAAGACACACGATAGGACAATCAGTGGAAGCACGTGCGTGGCTTCATCAACCACATAACACAACAGCCTCCTGAGATGTGAATGTTTCCCGGGTTTCTGAGGACTAAACCAATTGAAGTTTCGACCTTACTAATTATGTTATCGAGTAACACCGCTACTGTACTGAAATATCTTCGTTTCTCACACTAAATCAAAATATTACGTTCCTTCGACAATGAGTTTGAAAGTACCTAGATATATACTTTTTTTACTTTATCGCTTGAATTTGTCAATTTTACCAGTGAAGTGGTAAAACGCCAGCTCGGTTGTAGGGGAGCTTCAGACAGGTGTTACCGCGACTCACCACGTTTTTGACAGAAGACGTTTTTCACGATTATAATTTTATGTACATATCTATCAATTCATTAGGAGCCATTCTGACATCATTATTGTTTCTGTCTACCGTACAATAAAGAGTACACGTGTGTTCCAACACAAGACAAAAACACCTTCGGCTTGATGGATGATCCGGGCGGAGTGTGTAGAGAACGTTCCATTCATGATTTCGGGTGAAGGTCATCACAATCTGTCATAAACCTTGTCAGTCTCACATCCTCATACATCCCTCCTGTCGTATTGTCTGTCTAGCGTACGCATAGTTCCCTATTGTCTTCTAGGTCTCGTGTCCTAACATATCCTTGTTGTCTTGTCTGTGGGATGTTCTGTAATTTTGTCCGTCTGATGTCCTTAAATATCCCTGCTGCTGAGTAGCCTGTCTGGTGTCCAAACATATCCTTGTTGTCATGCTGTCTGTCCGGTGTATCCCTGTTGCCATTTTGTCTGTCTGATGTCCTAACATTTCTAGGTTGACGTGTTGTCAGTCTTGTGTCCTACATGTAACATATGTCTCCGTTGCTGGACTTTCGATGTGGTGTCCTTGCTTATTCGTTTTTTTAACGTCACTATTTATAACTCAGTCCCGGTAAGCGTCCTACTTACGTACTTTTTAGAATTCAGTCCTAGTTTTGTCCTACTGACGTCAATCTTTACCACTCACTCCAACGTATTGACTTCATGAAGTCCTTAAGTACTGTAAACAATGGGTATCAATTGTCTCATTAACGTTATCAGCGTTAACGTCATATCATATTGCATCTGTATAACATTATAAACCTGAAGTAATAAATCACCGTTATTTGTAGAGAATTATTCTGTATGCGGACTGCATGTTAAGTGATCACATAAACCAATTCTTAAACGTTTGTTTGAGAAAGTTTATTTCGACGGAAATCGTTTGTCAAGTTCTGGTTAGGAAGGAGACATTACCATCATCAAGTTCGGTCCTGTTGTCATCTAACGTACCTCACACTAAATAGTGTTCGTATGATTAAAACATGAGCTCGGTACGCTAGGTCATCTCCATACGTACATCGCCATATGTCGCTACACCCACGATCACTTCACTTCCGGCTAGACGCAAAGATAAAATCAAAGATTGTAGATTTTACATTGAGGCTGATACTCAGAGTTTATAGACAGGGGCGATCGTTTACTTTCATGAAATTCCTAATCCCATTTTTCTTTAAGGATGATGCACTGCTTGTTAAGTGCATTACCAAGCAGTACAACTAGCACTTAATATAAAACGAACGATTATTTATTTAAATAAAACGTCGACATTTCCACATTGTACCCCCGTCTGGTCCCCCGCCTCCAACTTTAAATGCAGTGTTCTCGGGGCCTTTAGATGACCCTGATTTTCAATCATGATCAAGATTTTTAAATCTTAAAAGAAGAATGAGGAAAAGCGAGTGTTAACCAACAGGTTGATGATATCGGAGGCAGAAAACATGTCGGCTAGTTTTTTGTTTGTTTGCCAGATTCTATCGTATAATTGTTAGCCCATTTTTTTCATGATTTCTCAATAAAACAAGAAAAGTGACTTTTTCTTTGATCTAGCCATGCGAAACTTGAACAAAGCATTTCTGTGTAGTTTGAATTAAATCGGAATAATTATGATTGCGGTTGTAGTGTACAGATAAGCATGCAATGTGGTGGACAGCATGTGCACGGCTGCATTGTATGCGGGTATGGTTTTTTTTATAAGTGTGTACTCTAAGATGCTGTCGCTACTCCAAACTTTCCCAATATACCTGTACGGTACAGCAGAGAAACTTCTCACGTTGTAAACTATTTTAATGAACTATATCTGTAACACTGATTTGAAATATTTAATTTTGACTAGGGACCCAATGTGAAACAGTTACACTGACTGGCACGTGTGTGGGTATTTGTAACGCTGAGATACTAGAGGTACAGTTGTGTTTATTTCCCTATTAATACCAGAACGTCTCAATGCTGTAGACGATACATTTCCATATATACAAGCAAGGCTGTGATAAAGCCAGGGTTATATTTAACATAAAACTCGTCTATTTACTGTTCTAACGAGGCGTTTACAAATGCATATGTCACAGCGTTATGAATATCATTACCTTTCACCATCACCAGATTAACATCAAGAGATATATCCCGAACTTCTAATACAATTTTCTACAGATGATCAGTGAATCAGGGACTCTGTGACAATGGTAAACTCTCACCAGAACTCTTCAAAATCGACTTATTATTTCTTTTGTAAATTAAAAAAACTACGTTTTATCCATCAGAAAATGTTTGCTTTTAAAAATCTCAAACATTATCTGATGTTTGTTAAGCAATGGTTACGAGCCGTGTAAGAATAATTTTGTTCGAACTCCTCACTTCCAACTCCCGGTGATACCATGGAAGGAACCTGCACAGTATATTTATACTACGCACCACAAGTATTTATGGAAATATTGAAGTATTTCCCATGCATCCAAATCGCCATATATTGCCCTACCAATAGCTATTCCAATTCCAATTGGACATATAATGTAGTTCTTTGTAAATATCTTTCAATTTTCATTCTATCTGGCAAAGCACAACACAAGAATGCATTGTGCAGGAGGTTCCCATCGCAAACTGTTTTGGGTCTCTGTCATAAAACTGTGACGTCAAATTAAAACTTTGGCGGAAATTCTCGTGATTTCCTGAAGACGTCTGACCTTAAATATTTGTACAGATGTAGATGTATCATATACATGAGACCTCTTGTTCCGCACATAGTGTGGCTGAGTGTAAACAAAACCTTTAAAAGCTTGCTTGTTCCCGGAAACAAATGGTGTTTCACCATTTGGTTGAGAAGCTTGTTTAAGATGTACCTTGGAACAAACGAAACCATCCAGAGACATCAAATCAAAGTTTGACTTTGACAAATGAAATGTGTCTTTTTAACATTTATGATGGTACGTGACCCAGTTCCATTCAGATATACATCCAAGATGCGCCACTGTTCATTATGGCATATATTTGAATAGAACTATATTGCACACCGTCATAAATGTCAAAAAGACACATGTATTTTCCATACTTAAATATTTTTCCCACTGATGGAGTTTTACAAAACATTCAGTATTTCTATCACTATATGAGTGACGTAACATGGTCACCACCTATTTGTATGACGTCACAAACAATGACCAATATCGTAGATGTATAACGTAAAAAGCAGTGCTCAACGCCGTAACTTTGTGACGTCATAGGCAGTGATCAAAGCCTAAAACGACTAATATTTGTGACATCATAGGCATTGATCGACGCCGTAAATTTGTGACGTCACCTGTAGTGATCAACGCCTTATATTTGTGACATCATAGGCATTGATCGACGCCGTAGATGTGCGAGTCAAATGTAAATTATCATCGCGTTATTTTACATAACTTAAAAATGCCGTCAGACCAGGAACTTCTGCTGATAATTCCGAGTTGAGATTTATTGGTGGCATTGTGCACTTCATTAGCACTGCACCCCCGGATGATGACACACCCCGTCACGACAACATCATAGCCATCATTTCCGCTCGTCAACTCGCCGCTTTCATCCTATCATCACATTTGTATAATTTAACATACAATGGATATAATTTTAAAAGCACAGTTCTAAAATCGTCAAATTTAGATTTAACTGCTTTATTGTTTCTTCCTGATTATTCATTGAGTTACATTTTGAAATGTTCTGAGATGTTCTCGACATTAATGTCCATGTTTAGAACTGTTGTGAGAATACATAATCATATATTTGTAACCTCGGCACGCAATTAAAGCCTAACGTAAATAACACAATTATAGTACAATATGAGTATTAGGTGTACCTCTTAAACTTAGAATTTATGTTTATTGTAACTTAATATATTTTTAATTCCATTTGACGTCTGGGGTGTTGAGTTAGGATTGAAACTGCGAAAACCAATTATTGCTTTGCATGTTATGACATTGACAAGCTGGCATTTATTATTTGACATTTCAGTGTTATCTAACATACAGTGACTTAAGACCATTATACATACAGTGATTTAAAATTATCAAACATACAGTGACTTAAGACCATTAAACATACAGTGACTTAAGACCATTAAACATACAGTAACTTAAGACCATTAAACATACAGTGACTTAAGACCATTAAACATACAGTGACTTAAGACCATTAAACCTGCATTGACCTAAGATAATTAAACATACAGTGACTTAATACCATTAAGCATACAGTGACATAAGACCATTAAACATACAGTGACTTAATACCATTAAACATACAGTGACTTAAGACCATTAAACATACAGTGACTTAAGACCATTAAACATACAGTGACTTAAAATTATCAACCATACAGTGACTTAAGATCATTATACCGCAACTAAAGACCACAAAACATATGGTGGTTTAAGACTATCAAAAATATATAATAATGTAAGACAGTTAAACAATACTAATGGCTACTGCAATTGTCGGTCTACGATGAACACGACTGTACGAGATATTGGGGCTTTGTTAATACGCGGCTTTTAGCTTTTTCTACATGCCATCATGAGGTTCAAATCAGGGATATCTAAATTATAACTTAACATTTATGAAAGGACCAATACCCTCTCTTTTAGAAAGTACACGTGGCTTGGCCCACGAGGTCAGCTTTGGCATGAAGCTGGCCTCAAGGACCAAGTCACGTGCTAATTTGGTGGAGAGCCTTGACAGAGAGTGGCTACAGGGAGTCATTGGCGCTTTTGTAGGGACCCAGTTTACCGCATGCCCTCCTTTTATTTGGTTCGCCATTAGTTAAGGCGCTAGAGAGATATAAACCCGTGCTATAAAATGAAGTCCATTTCACACCAAAGCGCAATGACACAGTTGAACGATTTCGTGTGAATTTTCACGCGTGCGCAATGCAGGTGTGAGTGTTTAGCGAGAATTAAACGGTAGTTGGCGAACAGAAGATACAGTACGGCGTGTTTGTGTTTTATGAGCATGAACGTATGTTCTCTGGGTCGTTCTATGAACGCTTGAAAAACTGTCTATAAACCAAGATTTCTAATGACCTAAGATTAAAACCATCAAAATACACGGTCCTTGATCAAAGGCATGTTTCCAAATGTAAGCTCTGTCTCCATTGTTAGATCCCCATCGCCTCCCCCCTCCTACCTCCACTTCTCCCCCTTCCTGAATCAGTGTGCAGCGAGCGGTTTGTGATCGGGCCTTTACAGCCTTAATGTAGCATTAAAGGGCCAGGTTCTGAAAGGCTTGCTGATCATAGAGACGTGACCACACTTTCTATGTCAGCGATACCCGAACACAAAGGGCTGTCATCGACAAGAGCTGTCATACCCAAGGCTGGCCAAGGTTGGATAGACCCGTCATCGGTAGTAACAGGGCTGTCATAGTCAAAGGTCGACAGCAAGGCAAAAGCTGTATACGACAGCGCTTGATAAAGCTATCATACGAAGGGTATGGTGAATGGAAATGTATACATTGGAAAAGCATAGCACTTAATGTCAGGTAAAGCTGTCAGTGGCAAGAATCGAAAAACTGTTCATTAAGGTCGGGAAAATGTGCCATTTGCAATGTACAGGTAAATGTGCGTTTGTCAAATATTGAATAAAACTTTTGCACAATGTCGGGTAAAGTTGCCATAGGAAATGTCGGATAAAACATAAAAAGGTCAAGTTTGACAAAAGCTATCTTTGGCAACATCTGGTAAAGTTGTCATTGGCAATATATGGTAAACTGCTTTTGATAATGTTGAGTGAAATGTATGGCAAAGCTGCCATCAACATTGTCTGGCCGTACTGTTATTGAAAATGTCGGGTAAAGTTGCCATTGTCGTGGTGGGACGAAATAACTATTGATGTTATTTTGGTAAAAGTATAATGGATAATGTCTGGTAAATTCGTCATTAACAAAATCAGGAAAGGTTGGAAGGTATGATACTGCGCTAGGTATTGCTATCGACCAAAGCTTCAAACTGCAGTTAAATTCCTATCATGTGTATGCTCTATTGTTTCTGTGTTCCTGACACTTTACGTTTAAAAAAATTGAATTTAAAATGTATTACTCAAAACAATACGATTTGCAGTCTTGTATTTTATTGATGAACATATTTTTTTGTTTAGAGCCGACTCGCTAGATAATTTACATAAATAGATACTCGTGACTTTGTGTTTCTGTGTACAGGTATGGGGTGCCTGGTGTCTCACATGTCACTGTGTTTACGTGTGTAATGACTGTAGTAACATAATGACTAGTGACACGCACTTCTCTGACGTTAAAACAAACCATCTGATATGTATTGTACAGGCATCAACGAGCAACCCCAGTTATCGCTAAACGGCGCGTGATTGACGTATACAAACCAGGTAGCCCTGGATTTCATACAAACTTTACATACAGTTACTTTCGGCAAACGTCAGTCCAAAAATCTAAGTAATTTCCTGTTCATTTTGTTGTCATGGCACCCGGTCGCAATGCCATAACATATTTTAATAATTAAGGATTAATCGAATTAAAATTTCAAATTAATTAATCACTTATCTAATAAGTGGAATATCCACTTCAACATCGACAGTTCATGTTTCCTCGCGATTTTGTCTGTCAAGAAATGAAACGCTAACGTGAACGTAAGAAGATTGCCGTGAACGCTGACACGTTGATTACCGATGGTTTACAACATACCAATCCATAGTTCCTTAACAAACACGTTATCGGCTGTATCGCGAGTGTGCCACTAAACTGCACGACAAAGGAAAATGGCGTTGATTGCTCGAAACCTAGCGGCAGATTCACTGATAAAGGAAATCCGCAGACAAGGTGTTTTAAATGTGTGAATCAGTGAAAACAAAAAGAGAACATATAACAAGAGGGACTGCTTAAACAAACTAGATTGACTAATTACTAACATTGTCCGTACGGCCGGGGCTGTATTATCCTTTCTATCGGCAGGAAATTTCCTTTGTCGACGTTTCAATGCTTTTGGCGACAGACTCACTTTCTTTAATTGAGGGTATTATTTCTTGTGAAGTAGGACAGTTTGAGAATGTACAATGGCGGGGTGTTCTATGTCGGCTCCGGTACTATTGGGGTATTCACAGGAACTGTTAGTAACACTCCGTCACTCTTTGGTTTTTTCTGCATTATTTCCCATGTGGAGGAAAATGAATAGGACACGATGACTAGCAAGATTTCCCCGTGTGGTACCTGATTGTAATGTTACCCGTTTTACGGTAATCTATCGGAAACCTTAAACAATATACACCAGTAAAAGTTAAAACAGAATTCACCAATATTTGTATCCCAATCGCATTGGTACTCACTAGATAGCTTGTAATTCTATAGAGTTATGATTTCGGCCAGGTAAATGTTCTGGTGGAAAGTTGTTATATAGGTTCTAAAATTGTTCCGATGGAAAAATAATGGTAAAGTGGGTTCATAAGCAGCCCTGGAGTTGTTCTGTACAGTTTGACCAGGAGTTGTTCTGTACAGTTTGACCAGGAGTTGTTCTGTACAGTTTTACCAGGAGTTGTTCTGTACAGTTTTACCAGGAGTTGTTCTGTACAGTTTTACCAAGAGTTGTTCTGTACAGTTTTACCAGGAGTTGTTCTGTACAGTTTTACCAGGAGTTGTTCGGTACAGTTTAACCAGCCAGGAGTTGTTTTGTACAGTTTTACCAGGATTTGTTCTGTACAGTTTTACCAGGATTTGTTTTGTAAAGTTTTACTGGGAGTTGTTCTGTACAGTTTTACCAGGAGTTGTTCTGTACAGTTTTACCAAGAGTTGATTTGTACAGTTTTAACAGGAGTTGTTCGATACAGTTTTACCAGGTGTTGTTCGGTACAGTTTTACCAAGAGTTGTTCTGTACAGTTTTACCAGGAGTTGTTCGGTATAGTTTTACCAGGAGTTGTTCTGTACAATTTTACCAGGAGTTGTTCTGTACAGTTTTACCAGGAGTTGTTCTGTACAGTTTTACCAGGAGTTGTTCGGTATAGTTTTACCAGGAGTTGTTCTGCACAGTTTTACCAGGAGTTGTTCTGTACAGTTTTACCAGGATTTGTTTTGTACAGTTTTACCAGGAGTTGTTCTGTACAGTTTTACCAGGAGTTGTAATAGAGCCGGGAGTTGTTTGGGCGGAGAGTCGTTCTATCGGCGATAATTTTCAAATCAATGATTACTTACAGCGCTTTTCGACCGGTATTGTAAGTAGAAGAATATGCGATATTCTTTGCTGTTGACATTGGAATTAATTTTTCAAACAACATTTACGCCACGATGAATTAGTGAGGAGCCGATGAACCGGAGGGAAGATCCGTCACACTCCCTTAAATGAGTTCTGCAGTCATAAATAGTTCAGTTGCCTACATGTGACAGTCGACTACCTTTGAACTGATAACAATGAACTCAAAATTCGCTACCAACGTTTTTTAACACTATTACGTTGATTTCAGGTGCGATGCCTACCTTGGAAATGGAACAATGTGCAGGCTGTCAACACCCAATTGAGGACAGATTCTTACTGAAGGTCCAGGACCATTTCTGGCACGAGAAGTGTCTACTGTGCGCCATCTGTCGGCTTCCTCTGTCCGGGTCGTGCTTCGTCAAGGATCAGCAACTGTACTGCAAACATGACTACGACAAGTGAGTACCGAACACCACAAACATGTATAATAGAACATACAGGGCTAGTACGACCTTTATACCTGACACACAGGGCTAGTACGACCTTTATAATAGAACATACAGGGCTAGTACGACCTTTATACCTGACACACAGGGCTAGTACGACCTTTATAATAGAACACACAGGGCTAGTACGACCTTTATAATCGAACATACAGGGCTAGTACGACCTTTATAATAGAACATACAGGGCTAGTACGACCTTTATACCTGACACACAGGGCTAGTACGACCTTTATAATAGAACACACAGGGCTAGTACGACCTTTATAATCGAACATACAGGGCTAGTACGACCTTTATAATAGAACATACAGGGCTAGTACGACCTTTATACCTGACACACAGGGCTAGTACG
>JAUMHH010197468.1:0-13620 GCA_032359455.1 Chlamys rubida | reverse complement strand
TGTCTTGTGTCTATGGATTAGAGTCTACCGTCGTGTCTACTGTCTTGTGTCTAGTGATTAGAGTCAACCGTCGTGTCTACTGTCTTGTGTCTATTGATTAGAGTATACCGTCGTGTCTACTGTCTTGTGGACTAGTGTCTACCGTCAAACGACCAGTGTTCATTGCTATATGACCTATACGTACTGTATACCTTGCGTCTTTTGACTTGTGTCCAATGTATACTGAGTGGTATCTGATGGAAAGTGTCTTCTATCCAGTGTCTATTGACTAGTGAGTTATAGATTGTGTCTTCTGACTGGTGTCTGGTAACTGGCCTCGTATGACTAGTGTCTACTGTCCAGCGTCTATTGACTAGTGACTTGTTACTTGTGTCTTCTGACTAGTGTCTAGTAACTGGCCTCGTATGACTGGTGTCTACTGTCCAGCGTCTATTGACTAGAGACTTGTTACTTGTGTCTTCTGACTGGTGTCTAGTAACTGGCCTCGTATGACTAGTGTCTACTGTCCAATGTCTATTGACTAGAGACTTATAACTTGTGTGTTCTGACTGGTGTCTGGTAACTGGCCTTGTATGACTGGTGTCTACTGTCCAGCGTCTATTGACAAGTGATTTATAGATTGTGCCTCCTGACTAGTGTCTAGTAACTGGCCTCGTATGACTGGTGTCTACTGTCCAGCGTCTATTGACAAGTGATTTATAGATTGTGTCTCCTGACTAGTGTCTAGTAACTGGCCTCGTATGACTGGTGTCCACTGTCCAATGTCTATTGACTATAGTGACTTGTTACTTGTGTGTTCTGACTGGTGTCTGGTAACTGGCCTCGTATGACTAGTGTTTACTGTCCAGCGTCTATTGACTATAGTGACTTGTTACTTGTATCTTCTGACTGGTGTCTAGTAACTGGCCTCGTATGACTAGTGTCTACGGTCTAGTGTTGAATGACAAGTGTATTGGTCTTGACCTTTCCATTTTAGGATATTTTTTGTTAAAAAAAATGACTACCATTCCCTCCATCAAAGACGCTTGAAAATACATGCGTACAAAGCTTTTCTCTTTAGAGTAAAAAGAGAAGCGTGACATTGCTCGTTTTAAAAGTAAATAAAATTGACATTCTGTATGTTGGAGAGTACTATCTGGAGCAAATGTGTTTACATGGAGAGGCCTAGAATGGGA
This sequence comes from Chlamys rubida, assembly GCA_032359455.1. Lineage (NCBI taxonomy): Eukaryota > Metazoa > Mollusca > Bivalvia > Pectinida > Pectinidae > Chlamys > Chlamys rubida. Next base: position 12,445 of record JAUMHH010197468.1, on the reverse strand, counting down.
ATGTTTCACACCTGCAACAGCAGATAAACATCAACAGTACAAGTATACACCAATATTTGGTTCTAACCCCGTGCGACAATTACAAGTGACAAAGTGCTAGTACATCTCATCACTACAACCCCAGCGAGTTGTGAATGCACTCAAAATCTATTATGATGGGTAAAAAAATGAAAAAATGCTCCCTTGTTCCGTTGCAGATACCATTATTTCTGTGGCATTTACTTGTCACGAAATCTCTAGGTGTACAAGCAATATATCCGGTTGAAATATAAACCCAGAATACATTGTGGAAGGTAATTGGTTTCATCAACCGAGAAGGAAGGGCAGAGCCGCGAGTGTTACACACACAAACACTAGAGTTACTTTCTGATGTCACAACACTCGCGTGATTCTGAAACCTGATTGATGGGTTCTCTTCTGACTCCTTTAGTGCAAATTTTATTGATTTTAATTGAAATTCTGAAAATTGTATTTTCAACTAACTTTTGTTTTTTTATCAAGGTTTGGTTGTTTGAAATAAACAAAAAACGATGATGTGTTTGAGAATGTTGCTGAAGATAATAAAAATAAACAAATACACATAATGTTGCAAGCTGCGACATTTAGAAATATGTATGTTTCTGTTCTCATTTAAATTGTTTTATAGATACTGTATATCTTTATTTGTAATAGACATTACATCTTTGTGCCACAATGAAGTGAAGCAATACATATGAATGACATGGTGGTAATTATTACATGTAATAATACAGTATCAAAGCAACAAGGGTGATTGTTCATACAATTACAATAGCTGCTGCATACAGAGTGTCGAACCCTAGCCTTATATATAAATCTATCTAGTTAACAGGTGGAATCAATAGATACAAATTGTCTGTATCGATCTGTATCATTGATATATGTGTCTTGTCTATATGATTTAAAATACGTCACAAAGGGAGAATAGCTAAGCATTTAACTACTTTCAGTTGACATTCATATTGACTATGAATGCCAAATGAAAGATGTTCAAGACTTACATGTATGTTATGACGAGTATTTACATTGTAGCTCAAATAAGGGTATTATTGTTTAAACGCTTTTTTAATAATATAAACAGAATAGCCATCTTCAGGGGAGGATCAGCGGTATGCATCGTTATGCGTATGACGTCATAGGTATGATGACAGCAACAAATGAGGCATGACATTCATAGCTACAACGAATGCCATCTGAACGTGGTAGTGTTGTAAGTATATACGGATGCACGGACAGACGCCGCACGTGATAAGACCACAGATGAAGTTTTTTTTTCCGGACGGCACTCGCAAGCTCGAGCGCACAGTTCCATATTTTCTCATTCGTAAGACGTGTCTTGTTTTGGTACGACCCCTGTTGTTTACTTTAGGTACACTGCACCACTGGACACTGTGGGATTCATTTAAAGCACACACCATGACCAAATAAGGACATACAAAATGTACATGCTGTGTCTTGCATTAGATCGGTACGCTATTTCTGACATCAGATCGAGCATGCTGCTTCCGACATTAAATCGGGGCGTGCTCGTTCTAACATTTTGTCGAACATGCTGTTTCTGGCATAAGGACAAAGTATTTACGATATATTCTAATTAAGCACTGACCGCCATAGGTCGTGTACAGTACTCGTGTCCCGTGTAGGGAAGTAGGGCAAGCTAAACGATAGGGCTAGAACTCATGAAATAATCACGTGCAAATCATCTGAGCTCTTCCGTGATCTTGGTCTTTTAAATGTTTTCTGGTTTCAACTGGTCGTAGAAAAAAGACCTAGCTTACGACTTTCTGGTCCTATACGAGTCTGAAATGTCAAAACCTTCAACACATATTTATTTTGGTAAGATTTGATCACACTGATTTCATTTAAAATCAGTGTGTGATTTAATGTACTTCTTTACTTCAACTGTCTAGCATAATTTTTTAAAGTAATAGATTAAAAAAAACATTTAATGATAAGGCCATTTCCCGAGATTAAAGAAAAATTCAAATCTATTCTCGGTAAAATTGATTTTTAAGATATTCATACAAAATAAATACTTTTTCAAGCACTATCTTATCTTCTAAAATCGTCTGCTTGTTTTAATCAAAGTTCAATTCTCAAACTTTAAAGTTCGTTTCTGTTGTATAAACCCAATTTTGATATTTGAAACTTGATACTGAGATGTAGTGATGGCGACCTACCAGTAAACGACGACTGTATTGTTTAAACAAAACAAAAATAACAGCCCGAAGTTGGAGCTTTAATGTAACCAATCATGTCCTCCGCAGTACGAACCCCATTAAAACAAACATGGTAGAATAGTTGACTTTACAGGAAGTAGTTATCGCTAATGAGGGGCCTCGTCCTCACGATGCAAGTAATTATGTAAACTAGACACGTCGCCAGCACTTTGGGTAGCTGTTCAACATTTGACTCTCGTCAATAAGAGTGCTCTGCGCCACAATTCTCGTCTGAAATACGTTTGCTCCACGTCAAAGGTCTTGTCTGTAAGTGTGCTCAACGTCATGGCCACAGTCTGTTAGTGTGCTCTACGTCATAATTAATGTCGGTAATATGTGTGCTCCACGTCATGGCTCCTGTCCGTAAGTGTGCTCCACGTCATGACTCATGTCCGTAAGTGTGCTCTACGTCATGGCTCCTGTCTGTAAGTGTTGTCTACCTCACGATCTTTGTCTTTAGGTATGGTCCATATCGCATTCCTTGTCTGTGATGTGTGCGCTCTACGTCATGGCTCCTGTCTGTAAGTGTTGTCTACCTCACGATCTCTGTCTTTAGGTATGGTCCATATCGCATTCCTTGTCTGTGATGTGTGTGCTCCACGTCATGGCCTCTGTCTGTCAGTGCGTTCAACGTCACGAATCAATCAGTATGCCGCTAGGATACGATCGTTGTATCTATTAAAATTAGACTATTAATTTCGCAAATCTTGTTTATAATTTTATTTTACGATATTTTATGTAAATCCCCTCTCGCTATCATAACTGAATAAAGCTGAAGCAACAATGACATATATGGGTATATGCGTAGGTCTGCAACGATACGCTACGTATCACGGTACGAAGCTTACGATACGTATTACGATGACTACACAGTGGACCACATCTTTTCTGAAGTATTAAAATATATAGTTACACTTTTTTGGAGTTTGATGAAAAAAAATATAATTTTAGTACTGTAAGTGTATCGCGATACAGGAAAACAAAAGAATTCGATACGATACACAAGTATTGCGATACGATACGGTACGATATATCGTTGCAGCCCTGGTGTATGACCAAGATATATACACTAATACAAATGTAGCTGCATGGAGTACGTATTGTGTTAATGTGCGCGAGTTCTGCAGGGATTGTGTGGGTCAATTGCAATACGTTAAAGCATACCTCTTTCTTTATTTATGTATATATAACTTCGGCAGCTGAAGCATGGCGTCTTTAAATTTCTCCCACACTCGACAGCGGTGACGCCTACCGGCGAAGCTGATGAGAAGTAAATCGCAGGGTACATGTAATCTATGCATTCTGCAACTTGTAACCTTTTCTGGGTGGTTTGCTCAATCTTTAGTTAACTTTACCCCAAACTGTTATAAATAGACCAGACTTGAAAGACTGTAGTTAGCAATACGTCATATACGTAAACATGCATTTCTTCAAGACAAAAATATAAAACCGTAACTTAGTTCATACATGCAGATTGGAAATTTAAACAGGATAGAAAATAAAAGCAAATTGTTCGTTTTCTTACGCTTTGCCGAACTGTTGTAGCCGACGGAATTTAAGGATCAGTATAGCACGGTCGATAAATCCTGTAATTGTATTAGGACTTCAGTTACATAAAGTCAAACCTCGGACCTAATTGTCTGGAGTCTCGCGAGAGTTGCCGAGATACTAGCCACCGAAATTTGTGTAGTTCAATGAATGCGCGGCTATCTAGACGGTTAGTTATCTAAACTCAGATGGGGCTCTTAATTTTCAATTATCGATGTCTCCGCGTCTTGTATTTTCTTCTCGGGGAGAGTATTGCAGAACGGTTATTTCACCAAGGGACCTTCGGGTCTAGAGTATAATCGCTGCATGGATAAGACATTAGAGATTGTCTCGTTGTTTTGATGGTATGAACCATTAGCCAACGTCTTTAGTTTAAATATTGATTTTCAATGCAATGTCTTGAATAAACAATCTCTCTATACATATATATATAAACTTCGTTGATATTGCATTTGAAATTAGCAGTGATTCGTTAAGGAGATAACTTGACATTGACGGTTGGTGTTCTGGAAAATAATTGCATGTGTATATTATAAACAAATGTACCTAACACGCACGACGTTAATGCGACTGGTATGTTGTTGGAATGTTTCACTTTTCCTTAGAGTGCCTTCGAACCGTCAATACTAGATTTTAAATTCATTAATTACCGTGATTGAATTTACGGTAATAAAATCCACTCTCACTTTAACGCTCGAATCTACATAAAATCCCTTAAAAACAAGCCCATATAGATAAAGATTGTTAATTAGCGCTCGTTTAGTTGTTGTAGAGTGCGCACATACTGGTTTAATTACCGTTAAACAGACGGAATGTGAGGAAAGGTAAATGTTGGACCTCCACGTGTAGATAGACCTTGATTTTACCACTCAGCTGGACTAATGTCGGTTAGAGGGTGTTCGAGATCCGTAGTGCAGCACACAATGTCTTCATTCTCATAGCCTACTGTTGGTTAGAGGTTCGAGTCTGTGTCACATATATAGTTGCAGGGTTCTCACATATTGATCGCATGTGTCGATCTGAGAGAGATTCGAGACACCTTATGCTATGCCTGATATGAAAACGTTATTCATTCCATACAATGATTTTTGAATACTGTATTTCTACGTGAAATTGGTCTATGCCAAATAAATTGAATATAAAAAAAATGTTATAACAATATGTGACCATATCGCGGTATGTGGTTTTTAACCTTTTACCATTCAATGTCCTTTAATGTATGGAGTTTTCTGTCCCTTATTATTGCTGTCAGGCCCGATATAGCTTCACTGTTGATGGGCCGTAAGGTAGGAAAGAAACGAACAACTAACTAACAAATTGGCTTCTTGGATGGGTACGTAGTTCCGGAGGATGTTCATTTGTTGTGAATAAAACGTTTTAAAGCCTCTTTTTCAAGAATTTTTGTGTTCATATCTATTTTTTCTGTTAAAGGTCCCTCGGATCCCTAAATATGTTGTAGAATGTTACATATTGTAACGTGCCCAGTATACGTTGTAAACACACACTTTCACTTCACCAAATACGGCCAAGGGGGTTCGATTTACAAGCTGAATCATTGTAACGGGGATGGGGGAGAGAGAGGTATGGGGGAAGAGGTAGGGGCGGGGGGAGGCCTGATAAAATCTCTCCTCATTGAGGTATATTTTTCTTGTGCGCGTGGCGATAATGAAAATGTGATGGTGCCAAGAAAAACGATGAACGATAAAACCTAGCTGTCCCGTAATGAGAAGTGCAGGGACGTGCACATTTATTACCGCGCGTAATGTACATACGCCTGTTACAATCAGCAGCATGTCTACCATTGTGCAGATAAAGTTACATCTTTAAGAACGGACGAATCATACGAAACGCAATGATCTAACATCTTTCTGCTATTCACTCTGTTTTTATAATTTACTAAAACGTTTCGGCATAAAGGTCTTGTGTTACTTTAGAATGAACAGAATCGGAGGTTCTTGTTTTATGATGCTGCATTCATGTTGTGCGACGCGCATATTTCTGCACGTGCGCTTCCATTTCCGTCGCGTGTTTGTTAATGTGAGGGTTCGTGATGGCACTGTCACGTGAGCGGCCCTGCCGTGATGTGATATATTGCTCCATTCTCCTCTTTTAATCTATTCTATGAATCTCGGCACGGATACGATCTCGTAAAGCTTCGAAGTTATTGTATATGTCTTGAAAGTGTAATTTTGTGCACGTGAGATGTAGAAATCGTTCTATACATTTTTAGGAGGTTATTTAAACTATAGTAAAAGGTTGCTTTCATTTTTCAATTGTGCTTTCTACGAAACCCAAGCAAATTATCTTATTGTGAGTTTCTGAAAAAGTAATTCTGTTCGTTTGCTCGTGCGTAACTATACTGATGGGAGATGTCGCCAAAACAGGCAATACAAACAAGCCTTGTCAAAAACAACATGTACAAGTCACGAAATCCCCTCAAATAGCAAGGCTTTCCTTCATGAGCAATGCTTTCCTATAGACATGAACAGTGTCCAAATACTTACATGTAGTTTAGCACGAGGGGATGATGCTTTTCCTTTAGGACGGACTTACGGCTTGCGACACCATACATTTTTTCGTACATGCGTACAGACTGCCTTATATTATCAGGTTTTCAATCAGTTTATTAACACTAGAACATGTCTTTTATGTGCAACATGTGTAATAATACTTAAAAATTGAAACGTATCATTTTAACGTTTATGATGGTATGAAGCAATACATTTTATTCTAACAAATTGATGCACGGCACATATGTACGATATAACAAAAACGCGCACGTAAGAGAATATATTAACTTTTCGTGCCTAGAGGTGTAGGATAGGTGAATTTCAACGGAGGTCTCTCAAATAGGATGAAACCCGAGGCTTTCCGAGTGTTTTTGCCCCAGTTTGAAAATTCCGAGGGTAGGCATTTTCTTCCCGTTTGGAAATGATGCGCTAAAAACCACTTGTTGATGACGTCATTGAGGTACAGTGTTCCAGTCAAATGCTCACCTTTTAATACATAATGTTATTCGAACGGTTTAAATTTTGCACTGATATTCTGACGAAAAAAAAATGAAGTGTTCTGCGGTATATGAATAGTATCTTACAGATAAAAAGCTAGACGCTGTTTTTTTGTGTCATTGTTAAAAATGTTGAAGTACAGGAAAGGTATTCATCGCACGGGGCACATTAGTGTCAAGCGCTAGCGAAGACACCCGTACATTTTTATACCTGTGGAGACACAGGAAGCGAAAACGTGACGATGCTTCTAATGTCTTAGATTTAAATTCTGCTGTGATCCAGTGCTGTCGCGTTAATTAGACCTATCTGGTTTGATCACGATTCTCTCGTGTAATACGGCGTAGTGCAATCTAGGTCTCCGAAGATTCTTATCACTATACCTCTGTTTAATTTGTTGTTAAGGTTCTTATTGCGCTGGTTCCCAGCAATCTCCGTTATCAGCGACGTTAATCATGTTCCAAGAAGAATTAATGATAAATTCGCCTCGTACCAGTAATCGGCCTTTGTATTTATCGAAGAAGTTTAAGTGCGTCGTATCTCAGCGGTGGGTGGGAGAAATTATACCAGGTCGTGTAAGGGATGTGGATCAACCCACGACGTAGTCTATCAAACACTTATAAACGTTTCGTCCCTGGCTTGCTGTAGACACGTGTGATGCTATGCTGAAGTTAGACTGACTGCCAGCCCCCAAGTTTTTATGAAGGATTTCCTGGCTGCATTTTACTACTAGCTTATCTCCCCCTAGTTTAGAACTTAGGCTAGAATCAGACATCCAGGTGATAAACATTATTAGAGTTTATTGTTTTTTCTAAATGATTCAATATTCTAGAGACGGGGGACAGTCTATGCTGAAGTATGTTGCTACAGTTAGCGTTCAGTACCAGAAGACAAGTCATGACAACTTGAAATATGTTTGTACATCCAATACAAACTTAGTATTTACAAAAGCAAATGCTTTGACGGAGCGGGAGAGTATTACACACGATTGGTATCAATATCATTATCATGGAAACGAAATAAAAACAGGTGCTTTAGGATAAATAAGACAATGAAATACCTTAACTATATGATTAAGGGGCTTGGTAGTAATGGAGTTGGGTTGGGTTGTGGTTAGGGGTTAGGGTTTGGGGCCTGGGGTATTGGGTCGGATAAGAGAGCGTGTTGACAAAGTAAAGGTTACACATTCAAAAGGATAGGAAGGTTTCCTGTACACAGGTGTCAGTAAAGTCAGGTGTCATTGTAAATTACGGGATGTCGGTAAAACAACAAGGTGTTAATGTGTATTGGAGGATGTCCCGAGGATGTCAGTAAAGGAAGGTTTACTGTACACTACAGGATGTCCTTATAGTCAGGTGTCAGTAAAGTCAGTTTTTTATATTACAAGATGTCCTGAAGTCATGCATGTATGTCGGTAAAAGCAGGTTTTAATGTATAGTATATGATGTGCATATAGTCAGGTGTCGGTAAAGACAGTTTTCACTTAATATCACCCGTCAGATGTAACAAGCTGTTTTCTAAATCAAATATCGGTAAAGGCTGTTTCCACTATTCTCACTATCAGAAATATGATCCTAAACTTCCCAAACTCTCCTATAATATCGGGATATCGGATTTCGGATTAGCAAGATTCCATTGTAAAATTAGATCACAAGCGCCGTCTGGTGTCCTAGATTACTCATGTCTCGATGAATGTTTAATTACTTGACCGATACAATACATTGATTCAATATTCAGACGGTCTGAATCATATCGGCAGGTGTTCCGCGTTGATACAATCGTTTCAAGCGGTCAGCTAATATCCGCCATTTGCATATCAACGAATTGTGTAAATTTCGGATCGATAACTCAATAGTAACGAAACGAATAAGAACAAAAGAAAATGACACAACATCCGCGACCATCTGTTGCTTTGATGACGAGGCGATAAACCAAGTGATGTTGAATTCTATGACTCCTAAACGTCACATAAAATATGTAATGTGGAACAATATGGCTCCTTAACGTCTCATAAACCTGTTTCATTTGGTACCACTTCTGTGTTTTGCGGTCTCGCCTGTTGCCCTATATATTCAAGCGCAACCGGGCCTCAGTGCTGGTTTTGTTATTGTCGGTTCTTTGTTCAATACTCGTGTATATTTTCAAATTATTTCGCCCCTCGGTTTCATGATTCAGTTACCTTATACCTAGCAGGTCAACGTCCGAGTTGATTTACCCTATTCCTACTAGATCATTCCAACAGTTGATAAGACCACTGAAATCTCAGCTTTGCAAGAAAATGATGTACTTTGATGCTGATGTTGCTTTTTAGATTTTATGCAAATGGCTGATGTTGGAATGAACACTCATCAGAAAAGTATTCGATGTAAAATAAAATTGTAACATAATAATTGTATAAGACAACCGCCCAGTTATAATATGACATCATTTGATCGTAAAAGGTGATGTTATAGTTGGATTCATTGTGACATCACAAGCGCGTGAAGCTTGTCCGACATACAAAGATTTGACAGAAAGATCTTCAGGCGATAAATTAGTGATGGATGGGAGATTGTAATGTAATGGCATTGCCTCGCTCCTGACGTCGTATCCATTATGGCGTCATATTGGTAACTGCTATTCATGGTAAAGCTTTTTCGTTCATTCGAAACACATTCACAAGATTTTTGAATTTTGTCATCCCTTGATACTTTTTTTCATTTTATTCAAAATGTGAAAAAACCCCAATATAAAGATCTAAATAGTTCAATATGTAGAACGAATATTCTAAAATATCAAGTTATTCACCCAAATCGATGAGATACTGCTTGAATTCTCACCAGGGAACAATGGTTCTCTATACATAGAACTACTGCTATGTACGGTCTAGTGTTAGACGTTTTTGTTTGGTAGTTTTGTATCCTCTCAGATGACTCAATGGCGTCAGTATCAGACAGTGTTAAGATGTTAGAAAAGAGAAGATGCGGGTACTTTACCCGCTAGAAATACAAGTTTAATAGGCATAGCTAAGCTTATGGAAGCCCATTGCTCTGTCATGTAGGACCAGGAATCGTCAACCTGACAAAAATAACAGGCAGAATCTGAACTTCTTTCTTGTATATTAATATGTACTCATACGCAGGTACAATCTAATGTTATAATATAGGATACGGTAACTGGATAGGGTAGGTCTTGATAGTAACTGATATCAAGCTTGATATATACATGTATGCTATAGGACCCCAGTGGGCACATTACGTCCGGGGAACGTCCGGAACACGTCTTATTCTGGTCACAACGACCGCGAACGCTGTTTAAATATGAAATATGGCGCTGAAGGGTCCTGACGTTGCACAGACGTTTGGAAAAAAGACGTCCTGTGCAACGTTTGAAAATGACGTTGTAGTAACGTTGTACTATGGTTACTTCACTAACTTTACAGTAATTATGATCATAGTTTGTATGATCAGTATAAAACACAATGATCGTAGCGAGACGATTGAGAAAAACTGAGATGTATGCGGGAATTATTGACTTTAATATAATAAACTAAATATTATTTCGGTATATAACAAGATATTTCCAAAGACAGTTCTTTTTTGAAATATTGCATTTAAAAAAATTTAAGTATAAGAACTGATATTTCAAATATTTAAAAATATTTTATTATCAATACCCAAAATTGTACACTGTAAGAAAAGAAAAGCAACGATTGTCCTTAAATCTATTTCGAGACAACTATTAGAACGACATTCATGTATACAGAATTACTACACGGAATGAAGATCAGTCAATTTTCTGTTGATGTAGTTCCAGAAAGCTATAACAGCGTTCTAAATGTACGTATTTAGATATGAACTTTTAAACCCACGATTCCTCATCTACGTACAAGGATTATTACTTAGGCCAGCTCTCGTGGGACTCCATAAACTCGGCCCGTGCATGACGCGGTTTTGGACGAAGTGTGTCTTACCGAGGGTATTGACAGGAGTGTTATTCATAATTATGCAGACTGTCTGACTCATAAATCCAGACAAGTAATCAACCTATTTCAGGACCCACATCTTCAGGACGTCCAGTGTCAGGACCCTTCAGCGCCATATTTCATATTTAAACAACTTCCGGTTTCGTCGCCCGTCAATATGACAAATATCCATTTTGAGGTGTAACGATCGACGAGCATCGCTTATTGCCACGTGGAACTCTTCAGATTAAAGGTTATTAAGTAGAACAAAGCACTCAATTAGTCGACACGGTCGTTTTACAGCAACAAAAAACCTGACTAATGTCGACAGGACAAACTTTTGAGAACAATGTTTATAGGCGGCGCTGACCGTGTCTCCTAGTCTCTCCGTGTGTCCGAAACAAAACGGTTTCCGGGTGGTAATTTTTGAACAATTAATCCCAATGTAAATGAAATTTGGGGGAATTATGTCCATAGGAGAGTGGGAAAAGTGTGTTCTTTTCAGGGTCACGTTGTCAAAGGTCAGGCTAACGGTGGCTATATATAGACCCAATTTTCATGAAAACGTTGGTTTCCGGATGTTACCTCTTGAATGATACATCAGATCTAAACCAAACTTTGATAGTTGATGCCCCTTGAGAAGATGAAGACCTCGAGCTATTGAGATTGGAAATTAGAGGTCAAAATTAATGGTCAAAGAAGCTATGAATATATCTAAATTTTGTAATATAGTTGATTGCCAGATGGTACAGACTGTACTGCTTGAACAATACATCAGATCTATACTAAATTTAAACGGATACTGCCTATTGGAAAGTGAGATAAGTACCTCTTTAGATTTTGAGAGAACTTAGTGACAAATTAAGACCAAGGCAGACTACGTATAGACTTGGACTTAAATATGTAATATGTCCATGTCTGGAATTTGAACAAATGTAAATTTTCCATAATTTAATTTGGTATATGCCATTATACCAGCTTAATCGGGTAGCATATGTCTTTTTCTAAATGCTTGGTATGTAAGCCAATTTGCAATTATTTCGTTTTTGACTTCACTACATGTAGTTATCACATAACTTCCTCGTCCATACAATAAACAATGCCATAAAAATACCATCAGTACGAAGTTATTGTTAAAAATGACGTCACAGTAACCTTCATTTGACTTTGACGGTTATCACCTACCAAAGAATTAATTCCGTTTGTCCTATGAGTATAATGTTTCAACGGACACTCCTTGTAGCAATTCCTCTTAAGAATTCTGACCCACTTTTAGTCTGATGTTTCATATAGATTAAGATTTTCTAATCTTTAGTAGAGTAAGGTTTTAACGAGATCTGTTTCTTTATTGGATTACATATATATATTACATGCATGAAGTATTTTGTTTCGTTCACAATAGTTGGGTCAAACATGTAGGTCAGGTATGTGTTGGTACAGTATTGTGTTGTATGTTTACAAGTACATGTACCCTGTCCCGCGATATATATTAAGGCTTCTCGTACCACCACAAAAAAAATTGTAGCTTAAGTTAGTTTAAACATACTTTATTGTACAAATATACAAATGGATTGGACAACAAGTTATTTCAACTTATATAGTCCTCTTCTCAATACATATGGTAAAAATATTGCATATGTTTATGGGAAAAGAGAGAAAGATATGGTGGAGAAGGAAAAGTGTGTGTGTGTAGGTGTGTGTGTGTGTGTGTG
>JAUMHH010197457.1:0-13621 GCA_032359455.1 Chlamys rubida | reverse complement strand
ATGTGATCACCTAACTGACATTAATACTAGTAGTACATGTGATCACCTAACTGACATTAATACTAGTAGTACATGTGATCACCTAACTGACATTAATACTAGTAGTACATGTGCTCACCTAACTGACATTAATAGTACATGTGCTCACCTAACTGACATTAATAGTACATGTGCTCACCTAACTGACATTAATAGTGAATGTGCTCACCTAACTGACATGAATAGTACACGTGCTCACATATGGACGACAGCCGTACATCTACTGACCTATGCTGACAACAATTGTATGTGTGTTCACCTATACTGACAACATCAGTACATGTGATTACTTATATCTACCTTGACCTGCATACTATATCTTTGTTATACAATTACGCCGGTACAGCCTTTGAGATACATTTGAAATCAAGAAAACGTATCTTAACTAAGGATGTAGTCTTCTTGTATTTTATTTTCATTTTCATATCAATATTTTGATATATAAGGGTTTCAATATATCAGTCATCCTTTCTTAACAGAATCAACAGCTTAAAATTAAAACTGAAATCCAAACACTTTCTTGGACCCACAGTACAAACCTCATTCAACGATTTCAAGTTTAAGTATGTTGCTGTGTCAGCAAACAAACCACTAAATAACTTTGTCCCTGTCAGCGACCGGTATTATGTACATTGCTTGTAAACAGAGCAAGCCTGTCAAAACGTTAAAACAAGAGCCATGTTTGTTGTTTTTAATCTTACGATTTAACTAACTACACTTACGATTTGATATACACTTAAGAGAGGGGCCAAACTATCGCTAAGTTTCGATAATTTTTCATTTAAGATTCTCGTTAGAATTTGTTGTGAAAAGGAACACAATCTGAAGTTTTCACTTACGAGAAAAAGTTATCGTAAGATTTTGTTACTGATTACAACAAAGGATAAATTCGCACTCAAGAGATAGTTTGTTCAGTCTCCAATGTTTTTCCTATCAGAATCTTTCACTTTTACCCTCTACTCACTACCATACCGGCCAACAAACTGAAACCTCGTTCCCAATAAAGATAATATACATAGATATATGGTTGTGGACTATTATAAAACCTTTTTCAAATAAAAAGGAGGAGAGAGACAAAGACAATATAATATTGGGGATGAAAACTTGAACCAAGAAAGTCGTACTTATTTTTTAAAAGACGAAATACTGATTAGCTGTGTTACTGCATTGCAATCTTTGAAGCACCTGATGACCTGAGACGTTTATGTAGGATTCCGACACTTCAAACCTCATTAAAAAGGAAGTATTATGATCGGCTTTGCCATTTGCTAAAATAAACCATTATTTGCACTTTTCGCCTCCATTTCGAGCACCATTAAGTTAGGGTTATGGTCGTATCGTGACACTGTGTTTTCCAGAAGTGACATTAATAAACTGTTGGTTTTGAGCTCAATAGATCATTTGTTCAATCTCAAAAAAAAATTCCTATCAGAACATTTAACGTTTCCACTCTTTTCACAACCATAGTCTACCGCTGCACGGTCCTGTATCGTGGCAAAAGCCAGAGATTTAAAGAATCACTAATAACAGTTTAGGTTCTACGACAACAGCTCAGATAATAGGACAACAGCTTAAATTGTATGCCATAAAAAGCTTAGATCATAGGACAACAGCTTACGTCATACGACAACAGCTCAGTTATAGGACAACAGCTAACGTCATATGCCATACAAAGCTTGGATCATAGGACAACAGCTCAAGTTATATGACATAAAAAGCTTGGATCATAGGACAACAGCTCAAGTCATATGACATAAAAAGCTTAGATCATAGGACAACAGCTTAAGTTATATGACATAAAAAGCTTGGATCATAGGACAACAGCTTACGTCATATGACATCAAAAGCTTAGATCATAGGACAACAGCTTAAGTCATATGACATCAAAAGCTTGGATCATAGGACAACAGCTTACGTCATATGACATCAAAAGCTTGGATCATAGGACAACAGCTTACGTCATATGACATCAAAAGCTTAGATCATAGGACAACAGCTTAAGTTATATGACATAAACAGCTTAGATCATAGGACAACAGCTTACGTCAAATGCCATAAACAGCTTAGATCATAGGACAACAGCTTAAGTCATATGACATAAAAAGCTTGGATCATAGGACAACAGCTGAAGTCATATGCCATAAAAAGCTTAGATCATAGGACAACAGCTTACGTCAAATGCCATAAACAGCTTAGATCATAGGACAACAGCTGAAGTCATATGACATAAAAAGCTTGGATCATAGGATAACAGCTCAAGTTATATGACATAAAAAGATTGGTTCATAGAACACATGAAAAGCTTGGATCATAGGACAACAGCTAAAGTTATTTTACAATAACAATGGTTATAGGACAACCCATGAAGGATGACATCTTTAAAACATTGTAAATGTAACAAGAACGCGCTGACACAAGAACGAGGCTTTAATCTCGCTCTTGTTTACAGAGATATTATTAATACATATGCACTTCGACAGCTGTCATATGTTATTACATAATATAATTGCACATCATCAATCAATACTTTTGGATTCTTGGAGGATAGGTGGAGATGGGATATTTGATTACAACTTTGGCAACCGCATCTAGCACATTTGCTTGTTTCGTTAACCTCGTCGTAGACTGGGCGGTATAAGAATGTGTTTTCTATGCCAAAACTTGCAGACCATAGAGAATTAAGACGGTGATGATATGTGTGAACTCTGTGCACCTCAGATATAGCCCAGCATATATCTACAAACATACACATCTAACTGTGAAGCTCAATCTTATGCTCCCTGCTTGATCCAAAGTTAATATTCAAAACAAAATTAAAAACGTACTTTATATTTTAACACAAATTGTCGACACATGTTTAGCTATCTTAAAGTGCTGTTATAAAATTAGTGTAGGTGGTCGGGTCGAGAAGGCTGGAATACGTTTCTTATCATTACACCATCATTCACCCACAGAGAGGTTTTCTTCAAAAAGGGATTAAGTGATTTACATAGAATCTAGATTACCTAAAAAAATACAAAACGCAATGAAACAAATACATTTTTAGATGTTAAAGACATAAAACTAACTCCACCGTTGGCGAAATGACTAGTTTGTGTATGGATAAATTGATAGGGTGGATTTATGAGAGTAGCTCTCCAGTTTAACACAGATTTATCGAGAGATGTTGAAGATAAGGAGATAATGCTATCCCATCCTAGTAAATAAAAGACATTTAACCCGCTATCACCTAATGACCTGACTTCAATATTAAAGACAATTTGCTAGGTGTTGGTACTCTGTGTGTCTACAGGCCCGCTGTCTATTAACCACGGCGTGTATATTAGAAGGATATGTTATCGATTGAAAAGTGGGGGAAATGCAAAAAATAAGAAACAGGGAGCGAACTTACTAAGATTTCGCATACTAAACTCGAGAGCATGAGCTTATCAGATTGTTTCACCCGAACAGAAGTACAACTGTAAGTGCCCTTGACAGAGGTCTCTGTCTTTACCTGACAAGAATATATAACTTGAAAGGTCTGTCATTCTGGCTTAAGTATGTGACATTGAAAAAAAAGTATTTTGATGTCGGCAGAATTATGCAACAATTGTGAAAACACGTAGCTTTGATATAAGAAATCGATTTTGACAAAAGAGTAAGAAAAACAATGACAAAAGTAAATAATGCAGGGATAATTGTTTTAGTGGCCTTGAATATGTATAGTTTGTTATGACAACTGTACGGTGCTTTCTTGAACAGGTTCTCAACGATTTAGCCTCGAGATTTGTCCTGGATATGTCTTCCTAGATAAACATGCTACTGAAGTAAAGCACCTAGCGGGACATACGTTTTGTACTTATATACCATACAAACTGCTAAAATGGAATTGGCAACACGGATAAGCTTCTGTTCTAATTTGTTCGTTCCACGTTGATAGCTTTTAGGGAGTGGAATGTCATGTCATTTATGTAGTATTATAATTTGGTGGTCATTATCACTTCGTCGTGCACTAATTACTAATACTCGCGCTTTCCCTACACACGAATTAGGCATCTGTGTATGTACGTCTATCCCGAAGTGACACAGCACCCCCGCACACCGGAAGTCGTGTCACAGTTAACACATTGTTTCTACTGTCACAAAGAAGTTTAAGTGCCCAAAATATCCGTTACATAACATTTTTTTTTAAACAACAACGAACATTGAAATGTTGCGTAAAGTGTGCGTTATAGAAAGGAAATGGTACATTTCCTGCTAACGAAGTCATGCCTATTGCTTTAGCCCTACGTCTAAGGTGGATCTAGGGAGCAAATGTGCTTTGTGCTGACTCGAGCGGCCCTCATATCACAGTAATAATGAGACACAAGAATTATTGTTATTTAAGGACTTATATTCTTAATATACTGGCATCTGAATGAGAAGATCGTAAGTGTACCCCTTCTCCCTTCTATGGGTCAAGCTTCATTAAAAACAGAAACAGGTTGGACAAATGCAGTGCATATATTATATTGTGCACAATGGAAACCAAGAGTCTGAAAAATAGTCTTCCATCCATACAACAAATATAATATCGACAAGAAACAGAAATGGTGAAGGTGAGGAGATAACGCTATCCCATCCTAGTAAATAAAATATATTTAACCCGCTATCACTTCATGAACTGACTTTAATATTAAGACAATTTGCTAGGTGTTGGTACTCTGTGTATCTATATTCATGCTGACTGTTTATCACGCCGTGTATATTAAAAGGATATGTTATCGATTGAAACAAGTTGGGAAAATGCAAAAAATAAAAAAAAACAGGGAACGAATCTACTAAGATTTCGCATACTAAACTGGAGAGCATGAGCTTATCAGATTGTTTCACACGAACAGAAGTACAACTATAAATGCCTTTGACAGAAGTATCTGTCTTTACCTGACAAGAATATATTACTTGAAAGGTCTGTCATTCTGGCTGAAGTATGTGACCTTGAATCAAGTATTTTATGTCGGCATAATTATACAACAATTGTGAAACCACGTGCAGCTTTGATACATGAAAACGACTTTGACAAAAGAGTAAGAGCGACAATGATAAGAGTGAACAATCCAGGGAGAATTGTTCTAGTGGCCTTGAATATGTACAGTTTGTTATGACAACTGTACGGTGCTTTCTTCAACAGGGGTTCTCAACGATGTAGCCTCGAGCTTTGTCCTGGATATGTCTTCCTAGATAAACATGCTATTGAAGTAAAGCACCTAGCGGGACATACGTTTTGTACTTACATACCATATAAACTGCTAAAACGGAATAGGCAATATGGAAAAGCTTCTGTCCTAATTTCTCGTTCGACGTTGATAGCTTTCAGGGAGTCGAATGTCATGTCAGTTATGTAGAATTATAATTTGGTGGTCATTATCACTTCGTCGTGCACCAATTACTAATACTCGCGCTTTCCCTACAACGTGAATTACGCCTCTGTGCATATACGACTGTCCCAGTGACACAGCACCCCCGCACACCGCAAGAGGTGTCACAGTGAGCAAGTTGTTGCTACTGCCACAAAGAAGTTTAAGTGCCCAAAATATCCGTTACATAACATTTTTTTTTTAAACAACAACGAACACTGAAATGTTGCGTAAAGTGTGCGTTATAGAAAGGAAATGGTACATTTCCTGCTAACGAAGACATTCTTATTGCTTTTGTCCGACGTCTAATGCGGATCTAGGGAACAAATGTACTTTGTGCTGACTCGAGCGGGCTCATATTCCGAGACCGCCGAGCAGTCATTATCTGCATTGTATGAACTTGTAAAGATCACAGTAATTATGAGACACTAGAATTCTTGTTATTTAATGACAAACAGTATTAATATAATAGCATCTGAATGTGAAAATAAAATAATCGTACGCATACCCTTTCTTCCTTTAACGAAACAAGTTTCATCAAAAATACAGAAACTGGTTAAAAGCGATGCGTTCTTAGTGCATATTGGAATACAAAGAGTCTGATTAGTATTCGTCCACCCGTACAACAGATAAAATGTCGACAAAAAAACACTACTCCTGCTAGCACGCTAAATGTTTAACAAATTCAAGTGGCAACACGATATTTGCATCGCCAATTTTACAAACGGAGTATTACAATATATCTTTGGGGCTTGATTTAAGATCTGCACGATGAACAGTGGAGAATGTACATACTTTTTACTGGGAGTTAGTTAAGATTATAATGGAGATAAAATGTTCGCCAGATTTTTTTCCTCAAAATTGATTGATTGATGCCGCGTGAACTTGATTAAGCAGTATCACAGTAGGCTAATATAGTGGCTCAGGGTGTGGAGACCAAGTGAAGGATCTTACAATATGCAATCGTTTGTAAGGACTGTTTGCATTTGAGATCTGATATAGGAAAGGTAAATGCGTATCGGACTTCTTATTTGATGCATAAGAAGATTATGGTACGTGTTTATCAAAGTTAACCTCCCGTCCTTTGAAAGTGTAGATTGCGTTTTGGACAGTTGTTGTCAATAAAATATTGATCGACTAACTTCAGGATTTGTATTTAAAAACCGTTCTCTAGCTCACACTGAAGTTATCAATCCGTATTTATTGTAGCCTGCCGATTTCCTGCGTCGGGTTAAAAAAAAGTCAAAATAAACATGAGAATCGTACTTAGCTACAATGTTAGGCAAAGTACCTACAACATATGAGGTAATTTGCAAAACTAGAAGCGTACATCCTCACTTGAACTGGTATTTTTTTAGCTTCACCACATAATCTGAGGTTGAGCACGAGAACGAGTTTATGAATAATGGCACGTATTATGACCCAGAAGTCACGAGAACCTTTCCGCAAACAATTAATATACGTCAGAGTATTGAGGAGAAGATATATCGAAGTGCTGGAAGATAATAAATAACAAAGGCAGCAACCTAGATCGTCAGTGTATGCACTTCAACATTAGTAAATCTGATTTATACATGTCACCATCAAATACTCACAGTCATTATTCATATCGACTCTGCAATGTCAAAAATGTCGGTAGCCATTTGGGAGAGGCGTGTTACAAATTACCGAAAATTCCATTCTCATCTTTGAAGTTCCGTTATTGACTATCATTCACACGTTGTACATGTAGTTGTGACTTTAACGTAAATGCAGCAACAGTTGCTTCTACGTTTTATTCATATTTGCTTACATTATTAGACAGCAGGTCGTGTATCATCACAACTTTCATGTCTAGTACATAAACATTTACACTCCATAGACATTGGCAATGCTCCGTTCATATAACAGTATGTGTTATGTAAGCAGTTACACAGGGATTGTGATATACAGATCGGGAAATTGAGTCATTTTAGTAGTTTTTTATGCTAGTATAATTTAGTTTAAAATATTAACTGATCCTTTTGTCGCAAAACTTTTTTTTTAATGAATATGGGCTACAGTATTGTAATAATTTTAAACTTATCTTTTAAATACCATGTGGATTGCCAGCAGAATAATATTTTATCATGCAGGATCCTGTTTTATCACATTCTTAACCTATTCAATACAAACAAGGTAGTCGAGGCCCGAAAGATGGAAAAGCATTTACAATCTTTGAGACGAAGACCTCGTATGGAGCGAGTCATACGATGGACACCAACTGCAACTGCCTATTGTAGCCAATCGAATCGGTCGTTGCTCGTGAATTGATATTACATGCTTTTAGCAGGCCAGTCGCTAGCTGTTACCGTACGGTAAAAACTACCCAATTTAAGCCTACCGCTCGTTTCCTTACATGTATGTTCACAGGAGTGGATCAAGGTTTCACATGTAGACAAACTAGAAGCCCCGAAGTTTGACAGCGCTCAGTGTGTCGATTGATAGGCGATGATTTAACTCCCAGTTTATGCCAGATCTCTCAACTGTGTCTCAATATAAATATAGAGATACTGTTTATCTCTTCGTCATCATTGGAAAAAAATATCGTGTGTTAATTTCGAATTAGATATTTATGTTTGTATGTGAAATTTATTAAACCATGAACGCATTAAAAGATATATAATTTGGAAATTGCTACAGTCCTATGAAAAGAAGAGTACAAAACAGTTTTTTTTAAAAATGAAGTAAATGACTAAATGACGTTCACCTTGTGTAAAAAAAAAAGCAAAAATAAAAGGGCGAAAACATTCTGTTCAACAATAATAGACAGCCCTCTGACAGAACACTAAAACTTTATTATAAATACGTCTAACAGTAATTATACAGATATTGTATGTTCACCGAAAGGAAAAACGGCGACGGCATAAAAAAAACCTACGCGTATATATAAATAACGGAGCGGTGGTAAGGTAGTTGGTCCCTAGGATTGACTTCACCAAGAACTTATACTCGCGCCGATCTCATGTTATAATGTCATGACTCTTTATCGGAGGTTTTTTCAAAGGTATGAAAAAGTAGAAGCAACTATTATCAACGATTTTCCGTAAATGATATGTATATACTGATACTATAGTTATTTGGTAGGACAGAAGCATTGCTATGGTGCAATTAAAAAATATCCATGGGTGTATGAAGTATTACGAAGACAAGCATTGCTTTAGTGTATTTAGAAAGTATTGGACATTTACTCTGCAATGCCAATCAACCGAGGGGATGACGCGTATGTTACTGGCATTGATAGTTATCAGATCTTATATGTTTATACAATGGAGGATAAACATTGGCGTGTTGAGGATCAGACGGTTCTGTTTATAATTAGCTCATACTTCAAACGAACCTGTAAGGCATATGGACGTCTGTAACACGTACCTAATACAATGGTAAACCCATTGACGGAGACCGGCTACATGTACTTTTACTGGATAGTGTGTTCATTTGCAGGTCTGCATTCTCTCTTGTTAACAGATAACAACACAGCTGACATTTTGAATATACATATGTATGTATCACAAATACATGACGATATGCTTTATATAAAACAAATGCCCCCAATATTATCCGGGGACATTACTGCAGGCACCGTGCATGTTATACAGTAAGCACAGGGTCCTGCAAATTGAGACAACATATTGTTTTACGTGTTTAAGACGTACTACATGCACCTGCAGGGGAAAACAACCCACGGATTGTGTATATGGAGAATAGTGTGGCAGAGCTCTCGAAACTGAACGGAACATTAATATAACCTAACATTTTGCTGCAAATGTCACATTTCTTGAAGATGTCAAGTAGGCCTAGTTTGCTTGGTACAGAAATGACGGATAACATATTTTACTCACGCAATATTCCCTTTTCTATCGTTAGCATTATTTCGGTCACATACCAACGATTGAAGCAGCGATACAAACGTATGTCTTGGTCGTTCATTTAAATTGCATTTCTGTTCTTTCTTTGTCGGTGATGTCGGAAGTACATGCAAACCGCGATGTGTTCCGAATGTGCATGTAAATACCTTAACTTAACCAACTACTTAAAGATGGCATGATTTATGAATCATGTCGTAAGAACTTGTATAACTTTTTTCTCTGGGTCGTACTTACATATACATGTATATTGTCATACCTTATCTTTATTACAGCGTGTCTGATTTGACGATACTGGTCACATGACGGGGCAATAAAACATCATGTCGCCCTAACGTGCTCAAGTTTTTCCGAACATTGCCGTTATTCGGAACCTCTGTAGAAATAAATGCACAAGAGCCACCATATCCTAGTTCCGAATGACGAAAGCAGACGACAACAATGGCGCGTCAACCTGATCATCTATACTATTGTGTTATGGCGTTGATTGATTGATTTTTTTTCGGTATAATAAAATATTGATTTCCCTTACTTTAGGGAATCGCGATTCTTTCTTTCTTCTCGATTAATCATGTTTCATTTAACCTCGGAGAAACGAAAGGATCGTGTTTCCCTAAAGTAAGGACAATAAATGAATCACGTTACCGCGAATGGAATTCATAAGGAACAACTATATAATAACTACCTAAGATTTCTTATCTCTTAGTAATAAAATGTACAATTCTTTGTCTGTTGATTATCACAAATTCAGGGATTCATCGTCTACAGTTTTGCCCTTTATTTGGTTGGGAACGGAAACATTTAAAGTATGGTTGGGTGAGAAAGGAGGTCATTGCAGTCATTTTAAATACACGACATAACTGTAACCCTTCTGTACTTAGAACTACAGTACTTTCAGACATACCTACAGTGCAATGTGACGTCCTCTGTGTAATGTAGATGAGTAAAAGGACGTTTTTATCATTTTACTCTGACAAACATATGTAACAGGAAGTGACGTTACAAATAATTTGTATAACACTACGATGCAGCGAGAACTGTCGTGTTGCTTCTTGTCTGTCGATTTTCTTTCTGTTGGTAAATTAGATTACTTCTCTTGCCCTTTCAAATAAATAGCTAGCAACTGCGTTTTGTGTACTAATACGGATCTTATTGAACCCAAAAGCTTCACAAACGTGTAAGTTCTCTTTGAAATAAAATGTGATCCTCTCAATTGATGTAAATCCATCTCAAGTCTATAAGATTGTAGCGTAAAGGTGTACCAAGTACGTACACGTCAGCAATATACGTATTGCTTTTTATCAATGGAAACCAAATGCTGCCATTCTTGCGCTGGAAGGCAGTAGTGGTTTATGGTGCCGTATCTACACTTGTTGCTCTCATTTGGACGACTTGTGTTTGTAGTGTACGGCATCATCACTTGACACATACCCAGGGAAGATGGGCTCCATTTATGGTACCCACAATATATATATAGTCAACGCACCATAGCATGATACGTTATAGTGCTTTTTTACTTGTAACATAATAGTGGAACGTGGGTACGAAAGCTTATCCGCGCTATATTTTAACTCTTTCGTATGAATCGTATCTCGTTCGTGCGACT
This sequence comes from Chlamys rubida, assembly GCA_032359455.1. Lineage (NCBI taxonomy): Eukaryota > Metazoa > Mollusca > Bivalvia > Pectinida > Pectinidae > Chlamys > Chlamys rubida. The sequence continues at coordinate 2,717 of JAUMHH010197457.1, read as the reverse complement.
TTACACTTTTTATTCCCCAAAACAATCGCAGGGATAAACTTACATAAAAATCTTTCGTATGCATGTGATTCACTCGTTGTATGTATCTTATTTAGATGTAAGGGTTGTCAAATATCTTGTCACAAACATACTACGTAAATGTGTGAAACACCTCCCGTCCCCAAAACACTGAACAGTCCCCGTGGGGTTAAACTCGCATACCTCCCGTCCTCACCGGACTGAAATCCTATACATCCCGTCCCCATGGGACTGAAATCTTACACCTACCCCCACACTTTACCATCTGCATGAACAATTTTGTTATTCTCTACAACGACGACATACCACTACATACGACTTGACACTCCTCTAAGCATGAAATCTACTTCAGGTGCTTGGCGATACGTCAAATTAGTTACACGTAAACTTAATGACGTATTTCTAAATGTCAATGCCTCAAATATTGCTTTGTTACCAACGTATCCATCATTTGCAATATTAATTCAACAACTCTTATAATTCTATAAGACAGGATTGTTTCGCTGAGAAAATTCAAATCTAAACTTGACTAAATCCTTATTATACGTTAATCATCTTGAGAATGCCATCAACGAGTAACGGTGTCGCTATCAATCCCATCGATATACATTGTTAATGGTAAAAAAAAAAAAGGAAAATTAAAAAGTATAGTGTCACACGCATGAGTAAGAGAGTGGAGAGCTGTATACGACCGTACCGGGATATACATAGGGGTCGGGTAAGGTGGAGCGTCAGTTCACATTATATATTCGTGTATGTAGGAGAGTTGTGGGGTGATAGTATAGGTAGGGGACACCTCCAGGGTGGAGGGGTGGAAGCACTGAAATAGATCATAAAGCGCATTGCTTGTCCAACTAGAAAGGATGTCGCTCTGACGACTGATGTCAGTGTTTGATGTTGAACTACAAAAAGTAGTGTAATTCAAGTCGTTGACCCCCCGGGGAACTGTAACCTTTACTCCGTGACTCGCCTGAGTACCCCCGGGCCAAACATTGTTCCGGTGTCAAGGTTGGTTGAGAGGACAGCCGGTGGATAGGTGAGGTTACTGATATATATAATAAAGCTTATTGCCTGCCTAACAAGAACGGATGTCTCTCTGAAGACTGATGTCAGTGTTTGATGTTGAACTACAAAAAGTAGTGTAATTCAAGACGTTGACCCCCCGGGGAACTGTAACCTTTACTCCGTGACTCGCCTGAGTAGCCCCGGGCCAAACATTGTTCCGGTGTCAAGGTTCAGAGGACAGTTGGACTACCGGGGGACACAATGACACACGGACAAACAAGGAGATTTCCCACGTGTCTTTTTTTGTTTACTCGTTTCCTCCTTTATACAAATTATTTCTTAACGATTGGAGCTGTTAGTGAAGATGACATTTTCTTAACGCGTCATATTGAAATAATCAAGCCCTATCATACTGATATACTGCATCTTACACAAACAGTCGTGTACAGTCATTTAAGCATCGAACTCCTTTCAGTTGGCATTCATAGGTCATATGAATGCATGTTGCGCTACATGTTAGATTTGCGTTTGTCCAGTTGGAATTTATATTGCCTTTGAATCCCAACTGAAGCAGTTCAGTACTTATATTTACCATTTTTGGATCTGTTACACTAATTATTTGTTCAGCATTTAGTTCAGATAATGTATGTATCGTGTATGCTTGTTCAATTAATAGAACAGCTATCGCCGGGGAAGGGTCAGTGGTATCCAACGTAACAAATATGACGTCATAATAATAATGACGTCAACAATCGGTACATGGCATTCATAACCTATATGAATGACACAATAGCCTATATGAATGCCAACTGAACTTGGTATGATTATATAGTGGCAATGCCACACGATGGTAAATATATTGCTTTATGGAAAAAATCAAAAATAATTGATTTTCTAATTATCATATGTAAATGCAAACTAACATTATCACATCGAAAGAAGATATCATTTTGAAACAGTTTGGCGCAGTAGGTTTTATACAAGTAAAACGATATTAGACTACATGGCTTTGGGGTTGTATACAGAAATGTGGACTCTGATCAAAAGGAAAAGTTGAACGGTCGAAAAGAGATATCACACCTCTTACGTTTTCTGACAGTGGACAATCATCCCATACACTTTCATCGATAGCAAGACAATAGTATGACAATGGTAAGGTATAACAGCAAAATAAATCCGACACGTTAAACGCCTCAATGCATCATTATTAATCGATTGTAGAAACCATGTCAAGTGATAGTGCTCTGATGCCATCAAAGATTTAGACAACGTTTTGGCTCGTGCATCCTGGCTTGTAAAACGTTGTTCCAGACATTAAGTTGTTGACCCCCCGGGGAACTATAACCTTTACCCCGTGACTTTCCTGAGTACCCCCGGGCCAAACATTGTTCCGGTGTCAAGGTTCAGAGGACAGTCAAACTACCTAGGGACACAATGACACACGGACAAACAAGGAGACTTCCCACGTGTCTTTTTTTTTGTTTACTCGTTTCCTCCTTTATACAATTTATTTCTTAACGATTGAAGATGAAATTTTCTCAACGCGTCATATTGTATTAATCAAGCCCTATCATACTGATATACAACTTACATCTTGTAGCACACAAAAGCCAATAAAAGCCGAGAAAAGATATAGGCAATTCAACATTTAATTTCAGTCTGGTTTTTAGCTAAATTAAGCTTTTCCCGTAAAA
>JAUMHH010197446.1:1580-13622 GCA_032359455.1 Chlamys rubida | reverse complement strand
AGTTTTGAGGTACGATACCAGTAACTTGCCGTCCCGGGAGTTTAGCAGTTTTGAGGTACGATACCAGTAACTCGCTGTCCTGGGAAGTGAGGAATTTTGAGGTACACTTCCAGTAACTCGCTGCCCTGGGAGTTTAGCAGTTTTGAGGTACGATACCAGTAACTTGCCGTCCCGGGAGTTTAGCAGTTTTGAGGTACACTTCCAGTAACTCACTGCCCTGGGAGTTTAGCAGTTTTGAGGTACGATACCAGTAACTCGCTGCCCTGGGAGATTAGCAGTTTTGAGGTACGATACCAGTAACTTGCCGTCCCGGGAGTTTAGCAGTTTTGAGGTACGATACCAGTAACTCGCTGCCCTGGGATGTATCCAGGTCCATCGCATCACTTAACCATCACCATTAAGTCTTCAATGGAATAAATTATTCAGATCTTGCTGAGCACTGGGTTCCAGCTTACCAATGCAATCAGAAAACATCTGGCCTGTTGAAACAATGAAATCTATGTATTACTTCCCCATCATCCCCTTACTTAAAAGGGCCCCCCTTTGATCAATGGTAATCAATACACAGTATTACAGCGAACCGCAACCAACAGAGGCCCTATCCCCTTTCAACCTCCTCTGCCCCCCTGCAAAATAATTGGATAATAGGATTACCCCTTCCATACAAACACAGACCAGACAGATACTTTCCTATACAAGCAATATTTTATGAATGGGGGATGAAGTATGTGTGCATTCAGTGGCTTTCGAAGAAGCCAGCAGACAATTTTGCTAAACACGTAGTTAACCGTCACATGTTGATCTAAATACACATTGCTTTCTCCCCTTATCATATATCTGGGTATAAAAGAACCACTTGTAATAGCTAACATACGAAAATTATATATATCTTTTACATTAAATGAGAAATTTGCAAAAATTCATAAACAGTCAATGTTCACACATGTATAATTGGCTAGGTAATTAAAGTGAACCTCCGAAATCAACCGTTGGATGCTTTGGTCATGAAAAGGTAAGAAATCGTAAGGCGATAGACTTATGACTTAGTTTAAGTATTATGAAGTTTCAACATCTTTGTCCCCACATGTGACTCAACCAACAAACAGAATGGGATCAATTCCATGAAAATTTGAACAAACTTGTAATTGTGTACATAGATATAGTATCTTAAAATAGTAACAGTCAAACTAATTTCTATGCACTTTGCAGGCTATGAGGATATAGGGGATGATTTCCTTTTAGACAAGTGTTTCCTCCTTTTAAGTGCGACGTGCTTTTTAAGTGTGATGTGCATTTCCTCAAGCAGTCTGGGGGTCAAGGTCACTCTATCATTGTTGTGTTTCATGTTTTGTTTACACAGGAAACTCCCAATAAAACAATACGTATTTCCCAGTAAACTTTTCACACCAGGACAAAAAAACATATTTAAATTTTCAACACAGGAAATTAGGGAGATCAGAAATACTAGATTTAACCCTTTCACCACTGTAGACCATAATGGACTCATCCAGATCAATGCATGGTAGAGTCTACCATAGTTACATAGGGGTGAAAGGGTAATTAACAGTAAGGAAAATGAACTGCAATTGTTTAGATAAAATTGGGGGTTGACAGAGTTTAATCACATGATGTGAAGATTAAACATGCAGAGGATATGTTGTATGTGCAATGTAAACAAACAGCTTATTTAACCCTTTCACCACTGTAGACCATAATGGACTCATCCAGATCAAAGCAAGGAAGAGTTTACTAAAGTTACATAGGGGTGAAATAAAGGGTTAAACCACTTTTACGTACAAAAGTTTGTGACTAAAGAGTGAAAGTGTTAGAACCATATGTTGATGTAACATTATTTAAACAGGCATCTCTCTCAGTCTGATCATACTGAAGTCTGACCTTGCCGACAGTCTGGGGCCAATTTGACACTTCAAAATGATGCAGAAAACTGCAAGCCAGACACCATTGACAGCCTCACTATATTGACATTTCCTGTACTTCTACTAATAGACATATAACCCTTTCACCCCTCTGTAACTTTAGTAGACTCTACCATCCATTGATTGTTATGGATGAGTCCATTATGGTCTACAGTGGTGAAAGGGATAAATATCATCACTATTGAAGATTTTAATGCACACCTTAAAAAAAAGAAGTGAGTTCTTCATTTAAATTATGCGAAATTCATCTGATACTCAACATCGTGTAAAAACCTCATTATTGAAGCATCGGAGCAGAAAATGTAGTACATACCCATTGGTACAAAGGCCCGATCTGAAACCACCACTTACTATTTTGTCAAAGCACACAGAAATTTGAAGAACGTGAAGAATTTGAAATTTTATGAAGATGTGTATGACAAACTGAATAATATTCACATTTTCCCCTGGTGCATTCTGTTACTCATTCAGCCCTGAAATTTCATAATGAAGGACTAATCCAACCTTTGAATTGGAAGAGTTCAAATGTATCTTCAGGGATGTACACACTGTGAAACTTGGGTACAGAATGATCTCATTTCCTACTGAAATACTTAACAATGATAGAAATATGATCAGGTGTCGTCCTGGCAGTGGTGAGTGTTGGTACTGAAAACTGTATTGCAATACAAGGTGAAACCACAGGTATTGTGATACATAACGAAACACACTGGTATGTTCGTCAGAAAACAGATATGGATGCTAAAGTGGGGGGTTGTCATGTTAAGACGGTATCAAAATGATGCGACAAATAATGCTGATCCGTGTTCTTGAAAAGGTTAATTTGCATGACTAGTTCTTTGAATACAAACATTTTAATGACTATGAATTTATGCTATGCTAACTAATTCCAAATTACAACTCGGGACATCAGTATTAATATAGCAGATTAATACCGATGTCCCGAGTTGTAATTTAGCACTATATCTGTATATTGCTATAATCACAATATCATCACTACTGGTTTTTAATTTTTAATTTTTAAAATGTTTATGATATAACAATCAATTACATAAATTTAAATATGAAATACAGGACAAACTTGATGAAATGTCCCACAATTTAACATGATCACGGTGGAAGACTTCAAGTTCAATGCATTTTAACTCACTCACCCCCTGAAGGCTCATTTGAACTCCTCCAATTCAAAGGTTGGAATAATTCATTATGAAATTTCAGGGGTGAACAGTATGATACATGTACTTCAACAGAATTTAACAGTTTCCTTTTGAATGCTGTATTCACTCCTGTGGTAGATTGTTGATGGGTGAAAAAAATATTAGTATTCAATGAACGCTTATGAACTATAAATATTGTACATTTCTAGTTTCTCACCATTACAGTACGGTGTTTCCAATTGAGAAGTTTAAGATAATGTGCGGAGGACAAGTTAACACCTTAGGCAGCACTTGAGAGTTGTATGACCCAGCAGCACTTGAGAGTTGTATGACCCGGGGTGTTAGCAGTGGAGGCCATCCACTTACAGCACTTACCCAGGCCTGCAGTTAGCTTGTATTGTTGGCTTAACATATGATGTTGTTTCTTACTTTTCTGTCTTTATTCAAATTATATGCTTCCTTTCTTCACCCAACCCCAGCCCCTCTCTCCATCCACAAAATCAGTAGACTTGTAATAATTTTGTTGGCTTAACATATGATGTTCTTTCTTACTTTTCTGTCTTTATTCAAATTATATGCTTCCTTTCTTCACCCAACCCCACCCCCTCTCTCCATCCACAATAATCCTTGTAATAATTTCCATGACTGCTTTTGTTTTCAAGTTGACTGAAACTCATTTCATTGAAATGTAACATATTTTTTTTATCCCAAATTATGTTATTTGTAAACAGGTCTATATTTGGAGCATTTTCTCATATGGGTTCTTTTCCATATATCAGTCTATTTTCACAATTCTAAAACATGACAGCAGGACACATGTGAGATTTCTTCATAGTGGACTGTATACCATATCGTAAATAGATTCAAGAAATTGCTACACAATGAAGCTGACCTGTTTTACATTTTGATGGGAACTACCCTGACTAACATAAATACTTGTACACAAACACATCTCGCAGGACATGTGCATGGGAACAAGCGTGCTGACATTTCCCCAGCAGTGCTGGTGTTAAACAGGGTGAGAAGACCAGACCCCTCTTTTGTTCCTGGCCCTGCCATAATATGTAGGTGTCACAACCCAGACAGTACTAAAATAACCCTACATGCCCTTTTGACCTCTTGTTCTGGATCTACCTTGTACACCTTGTAGTTTTCCATTATATATCAAGTTCCATTCACGTAACACTCTAACCATTTCACCCCTATGTTACTTTAGTAAACTCTACCATGCATTGATCTGTATGAGTCCATTATGATCCACAGTGGTGAAAGGGCTAAGCAAAGGTAAACATTTCCAACCTCAGACTCTTCTAACTTCTAATTTTGCAAAATCTTTTTACAAAGGTTATTTTTAGACAGGAAATTAGATTAACAATGCTTTTCTAAAATCAGCCAAAAAACCTAGGCGAAGCCCTAAAACACAGATGATTAGGCCTTACAAAAGTTTTCTTTTAATTTCTGCTATTGACAGAGACAGTCAGTGACATAGCAAATCTTCTATGTATTTTCAGGAACATTGAATTTTTTTTTTGCAGTAAGCAATTCTGCTGGTGAAATTAAAACAAACCCATCCTGCAACCACGCAGCCAGCTGCTCAGTATATAGGCCAACAGCTCTAGTGTCCAGACAGACCCAGTGGTCATCTCTGGACAATCAATACATGTAGGTGGCTAGCCAGCCCGAGATGACCAGACACCACACCTCCTCCCCACCACTTTGATGGCTGGGTCCACACAGCTGGACAGGAACTCTACACTTACTAATCACCGCCCAGCAACAACTAACAAGCAGATTATTCCTGGAAATCTCATGTGTAGCCAGTTATACTTGCTGTTTGGCTGCAGGAAATAACGATACACAAATCCCATATATATACATAAACAATTGACCGGCTAATGAGTAAACAAATAGTTCCCCATAATATCACTTTGGGCATTTTGACCATATTTGGTACGATTTATTCAATGACATTGGCAAATTGACCATATTTAGTATGATTTATTCAACAACATTGTCAATATGACCATATTTGGTTTGGTTTACTCAATGACATTGTCAATTAATTTGACCATATTTGGTATGATTTATTCAATTGACTTCAGAAATGAAAATGACCATATTTGGTATGATTTATCTTGTGATAAATGAAGCTTGCCACGGAAATGCATACCATACATTTTTCTGAATTATAAAAAAATTATGAAATCAAACAGTGGTTTGAAGAAATACTGCAAAATTATCACCACAGAAAGTTCAGTTTTAGGACAAGAAATAACACACACAGGACCATACAACTGATTTCTAAACAACAAAATTCAAGATTTCTGGACAGGAACAGACTTTTAGGAACGGGTGACAATATTTCTGAACCAAAGAGTCTACATGTTACATCAGGCTCTAGGCTCGGTCAAAATCTGCTGGAATCCCTCTTACCCTGCAGACCTGGGTCAGTGCTTGGCTAATGTCACTAATGGGCAGCTGTGTCGCCACTAAATGCCGAAGCAGCCAGAAAGAATTAATGGTAATGGGATTTGTCAATTAGTCAAGTGCGGAGACAAGTTCTATTAGTGTCCGATAATCTGTCTTCTACAAACCAGATGTTTTGGGGACTGCTAAAACATACCACAACTTTCACGAGAAATCTACCCCTAATATTACCTGTTTCTACCCCTAATATTACCTGTTTCTACCCCTAATATTACCTGTTTCTACCCCTAATATTACCTGTTTCTACACCTAATATTACCTGTTTCTCCTGGACAAAAATATTTTTATCAAATACTTTGGCTATGATGCAGCGAAATAACACCATCACAAACATTTCGCTACAAAGCGTGTAATATCCCTAATCACAACATCACAATGATCATTACAATTCATACCACAGGTAAAACTGGTGGCGTTTTCTTTTGATTTTTCCAGCATCAACTTTCAAATATATATATAGGTGTAATTTTGCAGGTCTTGGTTGAGTGTAGGATAAAAAGAATATCTCAAGCTTGTTTCTATTTCATTTTATTTATGAAACTTCCTAGAACTTGTACAAGATGCTCTGTATCACACACAGGCATACACACATAGGGAGATATTAGCCAGGTGGCATAGGACTAGTAGTTAGCGCCTGAAAAGTCAGCTCCTGCAAATTCCTCAAAATTGTATTGATTGTATTGATTGTTTATCTATGTACTGTAAAGCACTTTTAGAGTGGCTTATTCTAGCTAGATAGGGCACTATGTCAAATGTGGTATATTTATTTTTTATCCGACAGATACATAAATCAGGTAGTGTGTAATTTCAATTTATTATTCATGACATGTGTTCCATTATCACATCCTTATCCTTTTTTAATTATATTTTTATTTACATGGTTTTGATATTATTGACTGATATTTTCAGATTTATAAATAACTTGACTTTGAAATCTTCTGTAGATAATACTATCTGATTGTCTGATTATCTCTTGTAACTCATCCATTTCATTTGACATTTTTTCAGTGTTTTATCAGCTTGAGTGCTATTTTAATTACGATATTTTATCAGAAATTTTGAAAATGTAGAAAGGTAATAAATAATAAATTCAACTTTAATGTAATTTACCACAAGTCAGTGTCTACAAACATAATTCTGTGATACATGTACATGTACTACAATAATTAATAAATGTCAAGAATTGTTTTTCCAACACTCCTTATATGTTTCTGTGTTTGCTCCATTAAAAAAAAAAAAATATTCAGCCACGCTGTTTTCCACCATAAAATTGATTAAAATAATCCCGATCAACTGTCAAATAGTTTTATGACACTAATGATGATGTCATCTCCATTCCGATGCAGTTTAACCCATTTATCGTGTCTTAACCCTAACTTCCGTGTTTGGACTCTACCGGCCATTGATCTGGGGTGAGCTACACTGGTCCCTGGGGGTAGGGCAGCCTCCTAGGGAGACAAAGGACAGGGCTGGTAGTGATGATGATGATGATGCAATTTTTTCTCACGGTCATCGCTGGAGAAACTAAAAATAATTATTCATAATCATTATTCCAAATTCCAAGTGCATATTAATTACATCCTCGTTGTTTCTATTTAATTCAATGCTGAACAGATATTTTTCAGGTTTTGTTTTCATCCAACAACGTCTTAAAAGTGACTCTGGTGGTTGACTTACAGATACACATCAGAGATATATCAAGCATTGCTTATCATTAAGAAATTACTAATTCAAATTCAAATTCAAAGAGATAAGATATTAGGCAATACAACACAATCAAAAACCTCCTCCGAAGTGTATATTATCAGCCTAGGGCAAGAAGATTTTATAAAGGGGCAAGTGATTATCTGTAATTTCTGCTAAGAAAATCTATGTTGGGTTAGTTGATTTTTGTTTGGCTTCTGAGCATCGTAGTGTATCTGAAGTACTGATTTAAAGCATTGCTACTTTTGCATACCCAGAGTTGATAAGAACAGATCTGAACAACTGGGCATTACTTTCTAAGTGTACCTAAAGTAGCCCACCATCACATCACTTACTTTACATACCATACCCTGTCGGTACAAACGCATGTACACAACTGAGCATTACCTAGTAATGTACTTAAAGTACTGATTTGAACAGTCAACATTGCTTCTTTTGTGTACACAGTCGGTACAAACTTACTTACTTACTGCCTATAACGCCCAGTGGCATTTAGGGCAGCAACCAAGTTCTTCCATGCCTTTCGATCCTTTGCTAATCGCTCGATAGTTCCCCAGAGATCTGAACAGTCAAGCACTGCTTTCTTAGTACCGATCTAAATGGCCGAGCATCGCTTCTTTTGCAGCCTCAGTGGATATGAAGAAATCTGAACATCTGAGCACTACTTATAGTGAGCATGAAGTACTGATGTGTATCCAGTCAGTATGAACAGATTTGAACAGCCAAGTGTACGTGACGTCGGTGCTGACAGATCTGGACATCGCTACTTTTGTGTACGTGAAGTCGGTGCCGACAGATCTGGACATCGCTACTTTTGTGTACGTGAAGTCGGTGCTGACAGATCTGGACATCACTACTTTTGTGTACGTGAAGTCGGTGCTGACAGATCTGGACATCACTACTTTTGTGTACGTGAAGTCAGTGCTGACAGATCAAGACATCACTACTTTCGTGTACGTGAAGTCAGATCTGGACATGAATTGCATGTGATTTAGCCAGGTAACGTATTGATTGTACACCTGTAACTCTCCTGGTGGTCGCCGGCGACTACCTGACTGGTCGATACGTCTATCCTCCCACTACAGGCCGTATCACCGAGACTAAGCCAATCAATGTCTTAGATAATAAAACGTGCCCTTTATTTAGTGTTTCTTTGTATAAACAACAAATGTTAAGCAACCAATCTTTGGCGTATAAAACTTTCCCCTGTGGTCCCTTAAAAACTGCAGGTAACCATTCATTCATTTTCACATTACATAACGCTTATCTTTCTTTAATGATTCAATGGCCTTTTCCAACATTTGAGGCAGGCACAGACTTCCTATAACATACATATCTGTTCTGTATGAAATTGTTGTTAGCATTAAGTTATAAAACACAGGTAAAAATAACTTCCAAGATTACATTTCAAACAAGGTGTGATTAGGATTTGCAAATAAAATGCAACTAATAAATTCCCCATTGATTGGTCAATATTTACATCAAATTTTACATTCCCAGTCCCCGTGCCTGGTCAATATTTACGCTGCCACAAATAATAAACGCAGCGTTATCTGCGCCTGCCTCAGCCTCCATCAATAAGAAAACACTAGCATTACCCGACAGACTTAGGTTAGCATCTCCGATCATTTACAAACGCCCCCACCCATTTAACTCATTCACCCCTGGAATCTTATGATGAACTATTCCAACTTTTGAATTGGAAGAGTTCAAATGTGTCTTCCGAGGTGAATGGGTTCAAGTTAATTTCTACCTACATACTGGATTTAGGATATTTCTTTATAATTACTGAACTCATTTACCCCTGAAATTTCAAAAATTTCATAGCCAAAGGCAATGGGCTAGTTTAATACTCATTTTAGAAATATTACATGTTTTTTCAAGTCTTACATGTTTTACTAATATTTTGTGTTTTTCCACTTATTTTTCCATTTTTATTTTGAATTACCGAACTCATAAAAATAATATTTTTAACGTAAAATTTTACGTAGTTTTCCCCTTCCTCCAGCTTTACATGTAAATATGAGTGCACATGTACCACATTTATATTTCAGTACCAAGTAACGCATGTGTACCAAACTGAAGTTAACATATATCTTATATATATATACAATTGATTTTAATTTTAATGTTATACTCGTTTTATAATGAAAACTTCTGTCACACTGCCTACGATATTCCTGCATTTGTGGTTTGTGACGGCCTGCCTGCCACAGTAGCAATTGTTAGCACGGGCCAACCTAGACTGGGCCCCATCTCTAGAATATTGAATTATTTTGAAAAATATAAATTCTAAAGATACTTTTGATCACTTGGATAAATGTCTGATTCTAAGTTCCAAAACTAGGGGGAGATAAGCTTGAAGTAAAATTCGGTTTGAAAGTTTTTCACACAAACTTCGGGGCTGGTAGCCAGTCTATGGCCTACCACACCCGTCTACATTTACAAAACATTATACCCACCAGACAGCACACAATAATATAATACACTTAGTGTCACTCACAAACGTCATTGCTACTGACCCATATAATGATCCCCAACCCATTCACCCCTAAAGTCGCATTTGAACCTTACCAAATCAAAGTCTGGGCAAGTCCAGTTTAAAATGTAGGGGTGAATGGGTTAAAACAAAATTTATCCTCACTTACACCACACAAGTGTTCCGTCCCTATTCTGAGGAGCTAACAGTGGCTGGTCATATGGACTTGATTAATGATCCCAGTAACCTGTAACGCGTCTCAAGATGTTTTTTTCAAGCTGGTGGTTGGATCAACTTGAACCACATGTGGATGTTTATAACACACTAGAAATCTGACGGTCACGTTGACCTCAAAAATCGCAGGAGAGAGGTAGAGTTAGTGTGTGTTACTTAAAATCCCCCAAATAACCTATGTCAGTTCCTCCCTCCATTGAACCAGATTGACCGTAGCTGTACTCCATCACTCTTAAAATCTGGAATGGCTAACAGTTTTTTTTTTTTTTTAAACTGGTGAAAATTAATTTTTTCACACCAACTACAGATATTTTCATTCTTGTTTATTCAAAAAAGTTTCCCCTTTTTATTTTTTCTTAAAGTTGAACTTTCATATTATGAAATCAAAACAGTACTTTGTTTTTAAGCATTCATAAATATTTAAAGTCTATGCAAGCTGTTTTAAATGCCTTCTACATAAAATATCAATGTACTTTTACATTGTGGCTGACCTACATGCCCCCTGACCTTTCACCTGAAGGTGCACTGTAACACAAAATGTCCTCAGTGACCCCGTGGAGAAGATTTACCCAGCATTCTTACACCACAGCATTTTCTCCACCTCCGAGAGATAAGAACCCAGACATCCCAGCTCTGACCTTCGACCTCACTCCCAAGTTTTCTGCAGTGTTGTTAGGAGAAGTCCCAGATGCCCCCCAGAGGTTGTAGGAAATGCATACTTGTACAAGCAATAGGCTGCCTGTGCATATTGGATAAGCTTTTTGTAGCAGCTTTCCCCGGCAGCATTCCAGACCTAGCCTTACTTGCACTTTGGCAATTATGGCGGAGCATTATGCCATTCAATACTAGTGATCTACCGACTGGAATTTACCAGGCGCCCAAACTGACGTACTGTATACATACATCCACCTTCACCACTGACCTGGGCAGGGTCAAGGGGCCAAGAGTCGGAGCAAATGTTACCAGGCTGTCTATGTACCGCCAAAGTGTTTCATACATATAGTCTGAAGATTTTGAACATGCTGAATTTTAAATGACAAAATGTCCAATGTCCACAGTGAGATGGGTCCAGGAGGACGGGGTTTCGGGGTTGAGAATTGCAGCCAAGTGTCTGTTGTTATGGCTATGTATCCCCGAAGTGTTTTAAAAACATATTTTGATGATTTCGCATGCAAAAACTTCAGTTATTGAACACTTCATTTCGACAAATGTCTTTCAGACATGCAAAAGTCATATCCAAAATGCTTTCTTCAGTAATTACTGAACATGTTTTACAATGTATAGGACAATTCCTCTTTGCACAATATGAAGGAGGAGGAAAGTCTGAGATAGTGTCAGATGTAGCTTACATTATCATAAAGAGAAAACCGAAGTTCAGCTTTTCACAACTGACACCATCCATCTGTTTTTTTTCTTACCAGGCTTTTATCAGACACGACAAACAAATATCTTGACATATTTGGTCAAATATCTCCAGGCGTACAGACAAAATATCAGGACTTTACAGAATACATTAAATATCTCACATTCTAGCATAGTAGATCAGAAACAGCCATTTGGGGGGATATTTCTCAATTTAAAATGAATCTTCAACAATGAAGTTGTAATTCTGATTACAAGGCCACATGGAAAATCATCTTGAAAATTTTCCAACTTCCAAAGAAAACTGAAAGACATAAATTTATTTGTGAAGGATATCCTGTTAACAGGATAAGCATATATAGATAGGATGAAATGTTTTACGAAGTTGTATGGTATTATAATATCATACTTGGTACATCGTAGAGGCACACATCTCCTTCCACATGCTTCCATCAGATTATAGTAAGACAACACCCACTGTCACAGCCTTCTCAGACTAGCTGTTGTGTCAACAACAATGTACAGGCCCATAGTGTACATGGTGGTCTCTCAGACTAGCTGTTGTGACAACAACAATGTACAGGCCCATAGTGTACATGGTGGTCTCTCAGACTAGCTGTTGTGTCAACAACAATGTACAGGCCCATAGTGTACATGGTGGTCTCTCAGACTAGCTGTTGTG
>JAUMHH010197424.1:0-13623 GCA_032359455.1 Chlamys rubida | reverse complement strand
ACGGGTATTCCCTGACCTCTATACAAGGGCCAAGGTACCCAATGGGTATTCCCTCACCTCTATACAAGGGCCAAGGTACCCAACGGGTATTGCACGACCTCTATACAAGGGCCAAGGTACCCAACGGGTATTGCCTGACATCTATACAAGGGCCAAGGTACCCAACGGGTATTCCCTGACCTCTATACAAGGGTCAAGGTACCAAAAAGGTATTGCCTGACCTCTGTACAAGGGTCAAGGTACCCAAAGGGTATTCCCTGACCTCTGTACAAGGGTCAAGGTACCCAAAGGGTATTCTACGACTGTGCCATATATCTATATACCGGTATTTATGTACAAGTAAGTAAAGAAAACAATTATTCTATGTACAATACACATACTTTTCCGTCAAGTATGCCAAAGATTTCAAGTACCGGTAATACACATAAACAAGAAAATAATAATAATAACATATTGTAAATTTCTGAACTACTCGAACTTACAAGCTTTTCTTTTGCTTAACTGGGTTTTCAAGCAATGGTGGGTTTGGAGGGACAAGCGTATTTCATTGGACGGTGAAAATATTTAGAAGAAGCAGGGTCAAGGGTGGTGGGAAGGTAGAAAATGATGTGAAAAATCCCACAAATGTTTGCCAATTTTTAAATAACCTGTTACCACAAACATTTCTAGCAGGTTTAATAATATCAGCAAATTGAAGCATGCAGAGATTTTTGAAGCCAATGGGGAGGCACTGTACAAGTAGTTCCATGTCACACTAACAAAAAGAAAGCACTACTTGATAAACATATGTACAAACTATGTTCTGTCTGTGGCAGAGCAAGGAACATAGATTCATCTCCATTTTGACAAGTCATTTGTGCGTGTCTGTCAGCAGGTATCAAAATCCACTGTATTGCAAGCTGGCTAAACTGATTCTGGGAACATAAGCATCACATTAGCAATTCTTCTCACAGCAATATATATACTGTCAACTGTACAAATTATAACATATCTCATGTCACAAATCTATAATTACAACATCATAGCTGATGGCTATCTGGATTTCCAATTGTTACATTGTGTTTCTATAAATTATGGTTATGAATATAAAAGTTACTGGAGACTATACTAAGCAGCATGTCTCATGTAAACAGTTGTTTGTCAAGGAACAATAGCAACAACAAAAGGTCCATAAGGCCTGTCCACCTTCCCTGGCTGGAAAACAATTATGTCCGGACAAGGTTATTCCCAGTGGAAGCCTAGATCTATAACAGTGCACGTGTGTGTATATGTATTTTGACACCTGTATGACACACCAGTGTCAGTACCAGCTCACACACCTGTGTCAATGTCTCACACCTGTGCCAATATTACACACCTGTCTCAATCTCACACCTGCATCTGTGCCTGTTTAAGGTCACCACCTAAGGCATCACTTACTATCATTACACCTGACCTATGACTTGTCCACAGGATCATAACAAGTGCTGCCCAGTGTTATAGTCTACAGGCACTGAGTTGTCTCCCTTCCATCCTTAGTATCACCAGGTGTATTAACATTATCCGGGGTTGTGTGACATCCGGTATGTGAAGTGACATCCTCTCCCTGTCCAATTATCTACTGAACTCGCGTGTCATAAGGAAACACACTGGTGCCATTCATAAACATATCCCGAACATACACAAGACAGTATTTAACACAGCTTTCTATATCCACCTTGAAAGACCAATATCAGTGGTTCACTTACACAGCACCTGAACACACACCTGAGGTTTTTTCAAATTCTGCAGTGATTCTAGATTCTAAATACTTGACTCAGCTGGCGACATCCTGTTTTACATTTCACAACTGTAGATAGTTTTTCTTTGAATTAACGACCACTGCTGATTTGTCCTCAGCTGACTCCCACTGACGGTGAATTACTGTCCTTTTCGGATTTACCAAAATCCTGCGGAGGTTTGCCCCCATCCTGACTAGGTTGACCTATGTCCTCGGGGATGTAGCCCACCATGACCTCTGAGTGACTTGAAGTGTCTATGACTTTGTATTCCATATCACTGGAGCCATGTGAGGAGGTGAGAGGATCGTCTGCTCCAGCCTCCATATTCTCGTCTTCCTCATCCTGCTGGACAAAATAATTTTCAGAAATGTCAACATCAGAGAACACTGGTGACTGTGTGTTCATCCTGTCCAACTCCTCCTCGTCCACTTTCTCCTTGCCTTGGCTACTGGCTGGAGAGCTACTGACCCTGGCCCTGGCATTGTTATCATTTACACTGTTGTTGACCCCTTGCCTGGTCTCCTGTTGGGACCAGCTGTTTGTGGATTGTAGAGGCGAGTCTTGAGTGTATTCGTCTTCACTAAGGTGCTCCTCCTTGATGGAAATGCCCCGGTCTTCCGCATTGTCAATGTATATCTCTGGCTTGGAGCGTTGGTTTATCTGCGCCATCTGAAGCACCTGCTCTGTGGACACAAGCTGTACTGGCACGGCTGTATACGGAACGCTCTTGGGCAGAATTGGGGTCACACTCTGACCTTTGAACTTTGTGAGCTTCGGCAGGCGCATTGGTGGCTGCACTGATTTTGACTTGGCGTTTGATTTATTTTGAGCCTTTTTAGGTTTTACAAAAGCCTTGGAATAGGATGGTTGTAACCTTTCCTCAGCTTTGACATCAGATGCTGCACATGTATCAAGAGCTGTCTTTAGAGTGTCCATTCTCTTTTTCATCAACATCTCCCTTTTTGCAAAGATGAATTGGCAAGTCTTGGAAATCTTGTTCAAAATATCCTGTATCTTTACTGGAGCCATACCAGAATTTATCAGATCACCTGGAATTTTAATCAAAGATTTCATTAAACAAAGAGTTTCGAGGGAATGTTGTTCCAGGCAAAAGTTGATGAAAGATAGACAAAGCACTACCATACAACCTTACAATTGAACTTGTAACGGAGTTAAAAATAAGCACGAATCAACTAAGAAGGTAAACTTCAACCATTCTCGTTGTTAACAGAGATTACTTTCAGTAAAAGAGACGCTGTGACTGAATTATAGGGGACATAACATCATTAGTGGCAAAAAACATGTTTAGTTTTTATGCTGAAATTATTTGACTTATGACCTGGCACATCCTTAAATGACCATAGCTGTTAATAGAACGTAAAACACAAACAAACCAAACCAAAATGATGACCTCGCCACAACCATAACCTTCTGATATACTAAGAATGCTCCACAACGTTCCCTTAGGTCATGATAAACAAACTTATGAAAGTCACATCAGAAATATTGTGACCATCATCAGTTATGTGTCAGACAAGCATGACATCGACCATTTGGTTACGGACCTGATGAACACAACAATGTAGCCATGACAAGCAGAGCTAGAAAAATTCAAAAACCAAAATCAATGGATAATAAACAAAAAATTCATTTTTTTGTGCAATTGATGCTCAATCCATAACACAAAAGATAAGAAGTAGGTAACAAACTTTGAATTTTAACTCAAATTGGGAAACCCCACATTTACGTCCATGAGTGCCTGGAGATAACTGAGTGTTCAGTAGGCAGTTCATGGACACGGATGACGTTCAGGATACTTACAGCGGGAGCGGTTGAGGCGGAGGACGAGTGCACTTTTCTGGAGACGAAGAGCGGCAATCTTACTGTCAAACTGGATATTCTTCTCTTCACCCTCCTTTATCATGTTCAGGGCCTAAAAGGTAGGAGGTTACACATTGAACATTTGTCCATTACATGTACGTAATATTGGAATAAGATGTATTTGTTTTGTGCTACAAATAAATGTATGAAAGATTTCTTTAAAATATTGCGAGTTTTCAAAAGCAACAAGTTTCCTTTGTAAAGCGGAATGTACAAATGATCAGTGTTGCAGTATTCCTGTCTGGAACTAAAGGATGTTCTACCCTTTATGAGAATCAAGTGTATATACTCAATTCTGATTATAAAGAATTTCTCACACTTTATCATAACAATAATGTTTTCTCAAGCCTGGATCTAACGGTCTTTTACATAGTGGCTGTACTCAACACTACTAATTTAACCCTTTCACCCCTAAGTAACTTTAGTAGACTCTACCATGCATTGATATGATTGAGTCCATTATGGTCTACAGTGGTGAAAGGGTTAAGAGACACCCAGAACAGCTTTCTAATGATGTGATGGCCTCCTTACCATGTGGAGAACCTTGATTTTAGAGGCTCCCTGAATGGCCTCAACAGACAAGGGTTTCTTCTGACCACTTTCATCTTGACCAAAAAGGACTTCAATCAGGTCTTTGAATCCATTTTTCAGATCTCTTCTACGCTGTTTTTCCCTGGAATGAAAACAGGCATAAATCAAGGAAAATTATATGAAAGTGCAGTTCAAATTGTAGTTCAGAACATACTAACTTTGCTACAAGTTTTATTAAGTAAGAAAAAAAGAATCTTTCTTTTTTCTTTTCTGGGAATTATGTGCACATAGTTATAACTTAATTGAAGTATTTTTCCCCCATATGTTTGTGACTTGCTCTGCTGGACAACATTACCACACAAAATGAAAAAATTGACAGCCAAAAAACATGATTCCCTGATTCTTCTCCAATTTCTTAAAAGTGTCCGGATTAACAAAATTCCAATGTGTTGTTGAGAGTCATCACTAAATATTTTGTTACAATTTTCTTCAAACAAAACAATAACTGGACATCCGTACATTGAATTGTGCTTTGTATTCTTTTCCTTTTTGCCGCCGCCAGTTCTCTTGCTACATTTCACGAGGCCCTGTAATAAAATAGAATTTCAGTCACAAACTACTCAAACAGACCTCTATGATACATCACAAATATTCAAGCTTATTAGGTCTTCTAAGAATTTGTTTTAGATTTTCTGTAAATTTTTCAAATTTGATCAATTAATTTCCTTGATATGTCTACTTTGCCTTATATCATGGGCAAGGTATGAAATTTATTTCTATACTGGAGGCCACAAATTCTGCATATTTTTGGTCACATTATTTTTTCTTTAAAGATCAAGGCTGCTTAATTTACACTAACTCAAAGTGTTTTGTTTATGAATTTCACAAAAACAACATTCAACAAGCATTTCATACTATTATGAAAATAATAAGTTTTTGTTCAAAGAAATTACCAACTATTTCTTACCTAGTCTTAGCCTTTAACTAAAAACATGTTCTGACAAAGAAACGGTTCAGTTGTGGATATATTGTTGATACACGGAAATTTGCCTAATCACTAATCAGTCACTTTAGGGGACATCGGTCCAATAAGATTGGATGTAAGAATCCACTACTCATATCTAGTAGATTCCATTAGGAAAGGGATTACCGTTTCAGTGTCTGACTAGACAGGTCTTTTTTACCTGGTCTAACAGATACAACTGAACCGCAGTTACAACCAATTGGAGAAATGTTTTATCAATTGCTGAAATTTCTATTTGAAGACATTTTACGAAATATATTGGTAAGCCAAATAGCCCTTGGAGTGATAGGAGACTGGTAGTGTACCTCTCTATATTCCACGCTATGTTTGAGCATGTTGTCGATGGTGTCGAGGGAGGCTTTGCGCTTTCCCTTATGACTATGGATGGAGCAAGCAGAATGTTGTTGGACCGGCCGAGCCTCCTTCATCAGGTAAGACTGTAAATGGTTAGAACCGCTCTCCTCATCAGACGCGTTCTCTATGTCAATGTCACTATCACAATTCTGCTAAAGGAAGGTAAGTAAAAAATTATCTCACTTGACAAGAGCAATACAGTATTATACAACAAGAATATTGCAAATAATCTGTTACTGTCAACTATTGGTGTATTTGTAATTGTAATTTTAGGACCTGCTACTGAATGACCTTTACATTTAATGAAATACAATAAATAAGTACAGGTGTAGAACTTTGCTGAGTACTACAACAATTTGGTGAAGACAATATCACAGATTGCAAAAGCTATGGAACAAAAAACATGACACATCTGGAATCCTGTTACGGTATAACAACACATCAAAACTGATACAAATCCCCTTGTGTACTCCAGACCTTTTTCAAGGTATTATCATATCTGACACTTGTTTAAAATTGCATAGAGTGATGAAAGTTTCCAAGAAATTGTATTGCTACGTCATAACACAAACTCCTTCTAGGAATCGCCACACCTTAAAATTGAAGTTTCCCCCAGGAACCAAAAAATCAACAGCAGGAAATACAGAAAAATAACTGTCATTTTAAATTCACTTCACATAATACTTTATATAAATATTATTTTGAACATCATACTCCAAAACTAACCAGTGCAAATCTATCAAAATGACAAGTAACTTTACTAACATAAATACAAATAATTTGCAAAGAGTTTCATTGGGTTTCAAACATGACTCAAATTTTATTTTTAATAATTTTTCCACATCAATAACTTTTCAATACAAATACAAGTAGTTTTATAGTTAATTATAGAAAATTCAAGGTTCACAGGTCTATAAAATCAAATACCCACCTCTTTATCAATGACTGTTGTGATGTCAACCTCATCACTGGTAGGGGGAGTAACTCTGTTAGACCTGACATTACTTGAAGCTGTGACCTGCTGCTTGTTGTGGGTGTTACTGGGTTTGTCCTCATCGTCAATGACAATGATCGCTACAGGCTCTGCTGCTGTCCTAACTACAGACTCTGTCGCTGTCCTAACCTTGTTGTGTTTGAGATGACCTGTTTCTACTTCAGCTGCCGAGACCACTCCCTTCCTTACTGGATTCCTAGCCTCTGGACTACTTAATTCATCATCACTAAGATTTATCACCAAATCTTCACACCTCTCATGACTTATCCTGGAGTCCCAGGTCCCATCTTCTATCCCAGGTTCCTCGTGTGTTTTGTCCTCCTGTCTAATTGAGTCCACTGTCTGCGACTTGATTTCTCTGATTTTATCCTGAGACAGGTCGATATGGTGCCGAATGCTGTTAACAATCTCCATGCTCTTCCCCACTAGTTTTTCCACTTTCCCGTTGTCTATGCTGTTGTCATTGCCAGCCATTGCGACCCTGCTCTGTGTTATCTGGTTATCCGTGTTCTTGGCATTTTCCTCCTCCCCACTTGACACTTCAACAGGCATAAGTGGGTGTCTTGCCCCCTCGGGGTTTTTGGAGCCCTCAATGATCTGAAGGACGTCAACACTTGCTTTTTGTACAGTCGCCAACATCTTCAGATCATTCAGGGAATTCTGGGAAGTTTCACAAGACTGACGGTCCCCTTCACTTGATTCCGTGTCCATTTCAAACTGAGACGGGGAGTCAAGTACGAGAGTGACATCCTGACCACTAGTAAGTGACATATCACCCACTGGCTGATTTGTCAAATTGTCCTGAGAGGAAACATTAGCTTGGCTGCCAACTTTGTCCGAGATGTTACTATTGTCTTTAGGTAAGATACTGCAACTCTTGTTGTCAGAAAATCCAGAGGACAAACTGTTAGATAGGTTGCCAATCACTCCAGGAGTGTTGGACACTGCTGGAGTGTTCAACACCACAGTGGTGGGGTTATTAGGTTTTCCCGAGGTCAAACTGTCACTTCGTCCTGTAGTTGAAACATGTTCTGAGGTTTTTGTTATATCTACAATCTCCGGTTCATCCTGACCATCATATTCCCGGATCGAGTTCTCAATCTGGCTAAAGAGAACAGAATGTAGATCTGGTGTGACCACCTTGTTTTCATTACATGTAGAGTTGGCTTCTTTGTTACACTTTGTACCACTAAAACTATCCGAAGTTGTCACAGTATCTTTGATGCACTTCATCTCTATCTGAGAATTATTGTCACAATTTGAATCTGATGTTTTGTCTTTGTCACATTTGCTGTTGGTCACTTTATTTGAATTCGTCCCAGAAATCTCACCACACTTTGTACTTATCTTTATATCTCCAAACGTTTTGTCAGACTTTGCATCCAACACGTTTTTCTCTTTTGCAGAGTCAGAAGTCAACTGCCCCTCCTCTGTAGAATCACTGCGACACTTTTTCGTAGGTGGCGATGACCTGTCAGCCTTGTCAGCAACATTTTCAGACTTTTCATTTTGCATCAAACTTTCAGAACTTATCTCACTTGTTTCTTTCTTCTTCTTTCGTTTTTTTGAGCCTTTCTTGCCCTCCTCTTGTGATTTTGTTTCTCCCTCATCACCATCGGTGGGTTTTGGTTTTTTCTTCTTCTTTTTTTTCTTTTTCTCTTCAGTGTCTCCTTCTGTTTCCTCATTGTTATCACCAGCCTTCGAACCTTTCTTTCGTTTCTTGCCCTGTTTTATCTCCCCTACAACAGGAGAGGCCTGGGGCCGACTCATAAGGAAAGAATGGAATAAGACATCTCCCTGCTCCACTGTGTTCTTTGTGACCAACTGTTTGTCATTTGGACCAAGGCACATCTCCTTAACCACTACCATAGGTTGATTTGCCTCATTCTTGCCAGGTCCTTCCCTGCTTGCATTTAGTATCTGTTGAACTTTAAGCGTCTGAGCTGTTGTCATTTTGCTCTGGCTGCCGGAGGTAGGAGGTACGCTGTAACGGCTACTCGACGGTGCAGGTATTGGGATTAATATCATATCCTGCTTCAGTTTAGGCACAATCGGAACAAGTTTGGACACCATACCAGGATTGGCAGGAGCGAGGATGTTATCCCCAATTACCCCTTGAACTTTGACACTTGGGTGAAGACCATGGCTAGACTGCTGTGTCAACAGGCTACCAGGTATGGAGCTTAGGACACCTTTTACTGAACTTGCTGGGGAAGCTGAGGTAGCCATGGTAACCATTGTAACGGCCTGGGTACTTGCCAGGAGTGTGACGGGAACAGAGTGTGTCGTGACAGTAGAATGTGATGTGCTTTTACCAGGTAAAGTGAAAGTCATGTTAATGACATTTGGACAAGACACAGATGTTCCGGTCTTTGAACAGTTTGATTGAGGCACATTAGGGGTGAACTGAGTGACACCAGAATTAGCGGGAGAAACAGCTTGTGGTACACCTGTGTTAACAGTAGGAATACCACTCATCTTTGCAGAGACCTGACTGGAATTTATCAGAGGTATTCCAATATTAGCCACAGGTACATTCGAGGTAGATGTTCGAACAGATGAGTTTGTGCTAGAAGTTATGCTAGAAATCACAACGGGAACACCCGAACTACTACAGGGAGTAGGTAGTGATGCTGATTTGGTAGTGACCATATTCGAAATCATCACTGGAACATTGGAACTGACAACTGTTGCGCTTGAGGTAGATGTAGATACAGCTGAATTGGCAGCCCGATTAACGTTTTGGGACACACTTGAGCTGACGATGGTACTGCTGGTGTTCACTGGAGGCACGAGTTGTAGGTTAGGTTGGGTGACAGAGGACGCCAATACGTATTTCTGTCCACCCGAGTTCTGTAAGATGACTAGGTTGTTAGGCTGGCTCTTTCCAATAGTACCATGGGGAGGAGCGCTGACCTTGGAACACATCCCTGGCTTCAGGAGGACACTGGAGGGGGACGACACACCAAGAGGTGACACCTGGGAGGGACTGGTCACCGTTTTACCCACTGTATTGGTCACTGGTATCCACTTCAAGGTAGTGGGTGTGGTGTGACGGTTGATTTGGAGATGACTAAGGCCAGAAATTCCTCCAGACATTAGACTGGAACTGGTGGTTGTGGGTGGTGTGTCCAGTGCTATAACGTCTTGTGCCTCGAGACTCGGCTTTAGGATCTTTTCTTGTGCAGTAATAAATTCCCCGAGACGAGTCTTCAGTACATGGCTTCTCTTTTCCACTTTTATCCGAATGGAAAAGATCGACTTGGGAAGTTTGGCCTTCACTTCTGGGGGTATCACTGCTGGCTTGTCTGAACGAGGTAGGAACGAGATACAGAAGTCACCCACAATCATTTGTCGAGGGGTGGGATAATGCTCTCGAGATATCTGGTTGGATATTTTGGACAAGATTTTCTGTTTGGAATTTTCCCAGTTACAATTAGAGATCATTTCCAGGAGGCGTATCTCGTAGCTCTCCTCCTTCTCCTCCGGCTTTTTCTTACTGGTCTTCAGACACACCCACTGTGTGTGCCATCCAGTGTGAATGGACTTCCTCGCTCCCATGGCTGGTATCTACAGAGACAAAGACACAACTATTAGACAAAGAGTTTACTTAGTGATTGATCATATCTATCAGGGACAAACATGTGAGTTACACAATGAACCCTTGTCGGTATGTGATCTGTATATTACTCCCAATCAAAACAACTTTTATAGGTGTATATATACAATTCCACTAGTGCTGGAATAGGAGATTGTATGTCTAAGAACTTAAAATGTTAAGCATTTATCAGGAAAATATATATAGGTGGTTAGGTGGCAGAGTGGATAGGGCAGTGGATAGGGCAGTGGATAGTGCACTTGTCTTTCACCAAGTCAGCAGGGGATTGATTTCTCGATCGGACGGGAAAAGAAATTTGGTCTTCTGCCCGACCATGTGGGTTTCTCCGGAGTAATCAGTTTTCCTCCCACATTAAAACCCCTACACGCACACATCCAGGCCAACAAGAGAGATTAATACAAGTTGAAATACAAAGGAAATTCTGTAGTGCCAGTGAAATGCTAGGGAAAGGTAGGGAAACCTACGTTCTTTGATCCATTGCAGCCTATCCGGTCCGGCAGCCTGGTGAGATTCAGGGCTTGGGAGGACGGAGAGGAAGGAGGGGTGTTTCCAGGGGAGATCACTATCGGGCTCAAAGGATCGCCAACCTCTCTCATCTTGGAATTAACTGTCTTTGACTTTTGTGCCCCAGAATCCATGGCCTTTGCCCCTTGGCAGCTTGCACTGCCCTGAGTGCAGTTGTCCATATGACAAGTACATCTCTGCTTGTTCCTGCTGCAAATAAAAAGGTATAGATAATGACTTTGATAAAAAGGTCAGTGTGGAATTTTAACCCTAATTCACTTACTAACAAGTGCATCAATGGATCATACAATCACTCACCTATAGGATCCAATGATTCCTCAAAATACTTAAATCCTCCTTCCCTAGCAAGTCTTGAAATGATATTTCACAGGTATTAAGATGACTTTCCACATACAGCTACATAATTAATAATTTACAAACTCTGAAAATTACAGTTCAGTAGTGTCAAGATTTTCAAACAAACATTAGGTGATCATATTACTTATTAAGTAATGTAAGTCAAACGCTAATTGATATGCCCCATCGGACCTCCTCCGCCTGAGAGAATTACATGGTGATCACCTTCTGGAATAGAGCTGAATGGTACAGACGACTGCTCCACTGTCATGTTTACCAATTTTATGGACCACAAATTAAAAGATGTGAAACATCGGTATTGGTCAGAAATAACCATAATTAAGAGAGTAACAAACTTGTCACAAATGCCAAAGAGTGTATGACTTGAGCTGCATGGCTGGTTGTGTGTCTCCCTTGGTCACAATTGGTCGCAATAAAAAATCAATCATCGTGTAAAACTATAGGATGTTATGGTTATGTACCAAAATTCCATTACAATCAATGAAGAATTATGGGAAAATTTATGCAGTAAAATATGAAAAAAGAAAATCAGAAATTCAGTGTAATTCCCAGTAAGAATTCTGAAAATGTACCATGGATCACTTGTACAACTTATATTGTGCGAAACACGTGTACCAAATTTCATTACAATTGGTCAACCATTACACAAATGGTACATTGGACAAAACTGCAGATACATGGTGCAAGTAAGGACTGTACAAACCTGCGGGCGGAATTGTCATACGGTACGGTTCGAGCACAGGAGATAAACTCTGCGTTGTCTTCACTGTCCGACTCCAACATCTCGTCAAAGGTGATGTCGTCAAACTCCGTTCTACGTATGCCAATCTCATCCTGCCAGAAAGCGGGTCTTTCATCAAATAATGACACCAATACCAACAATCATGGCTCACTTTCATAAGCCAATAATGATGTTAAGATGAGTAACATGCAGGAGATACTATTTTGAGATTGAAGCGTTGTTAGGTAGAAGAGGGCGACATAAGAAACATTCCTAGACACCAATGTCGAAATCTCACTAGATTTATAAAACTGATCTACTTATAAAACTGATCTGCAGAGTGTGAAGTCAAAGCATTGTGAAACCGAACTTGACTGGCATCTGAAGGGTCTGTCACACCATAACGTTCTGGTCAGCGTTCTATGAACGTTCGAAGAAATTGTTTAATCGTTCAATTTTCGAGCGTTCTAGGGTGAGGTGGACACATCTGGCATGTGACTTACGTGTGACTAGCACATGACTAGCGTGTGACTAACGCATGAGGAGCGTGTACCAGCAACCAAGTGAGACACCCCTGAAAACTATTAGCGTGTGCTGACGTGTCACTGGCGCGCGACGAACGATTAATCAACGAGCTTGTTGAGCGTGTGACTAATGACAGTCTAGCGTGTTGAGTCGTTCACTGCAAAGCAAAGATTGTGAACGATTAATAACAACCAAGTAACGCTAGGGTAACGACTGACTAACAATAGCTGAACGCGTGCAACCGTTGGGCGAACGGAACATTCTCCAGCGTTTAAAAGTTAAACGTTGAAGAACGCTGGTCTCCATGAGAAATTTTGTGCATGTTCAAAACGTTATTTTCGGACCAGCGTTCTTCGCCGATCACCGCCGATTACCAGCGTTCACACAACACTCTTCTGGCGCTATACCAGCGACTACGGATGATTACCAACGTTTCCTCAAAAGTCGTAGAACGCTGACCAGAACGTTATGGTGTGACAGACCCTTAAATAATAAAACATCCTGTTTATCAAGGTAGAGAGTCCCATCACTTGTTGTTGTATTTCCAACACAGAAACATTCAATTCGGCACTTTCTGTCCGACTTGCTAGCCAATTTACTACAATATATAGCAAAGACTTCTTTAGATTTTTTATTATATAAAAAACCCTCAGCTTGCATTGGACACATGGATTTGATCCCAAGAGCTCCTGTGTATATATCTACTGCACTATATTTGTTGTGTTAATACTTTTCTGCAACATTATTTGGAAAAATTCCCCCAGCTTATACATTATAATTGTCTTTGTATGAATATATATGAAATACCATTAATAACAGATAAAACAGGTTTTCAAGGCCTATATATATACTGTATAGCTGGTTAAATTCGCAGGGTCAATATTTCGCGGTTTCGTATTCAGTACATATTTACAGGTGTTAAATTTTGCTGTGCACCCGAATCCCATGTGTTGTGCTAAGTATTTTGAGTGTCATATTTAAGGGTTAAACCTCGAAATACAGGTAAACCATTTGAAAACACTGATCCCGAGCACCATCATCCGCCAGTGATTTCACTCGAAAGAAAATCAAATGTGTATGTACCTTTGTACTATGTAGACATAAATATGTTGTGGCCACATATATGTAAATGTTGTTTTTACATGGACTGCCCAGTTGTCCGGTGATAATCTGACTTGACTTCATTTAAGCTTGCATAACAACGATGGGTTATAAGTATTTTCAACATGTTGTGATAAGGTTCGTAAAAGTGGTTAACATTTTCAATAATTTCGCTGGTGTTTAGAGTTCACAGATATTAGTCAAAGCGCGAATATAGCCAAATGAAACCCC